>JAPYYV010007024.1:0-21404 GCA_030522625.1 Copidosoma aretas | reverse complement strand
ATAGCAGACGCTTGAAAACAGTATATATACATGCAGATTGCAGAGATACAAAATATTCTCATTTTCAACAACAATATCATGAAAATCCTTGCACCGATTCACGTGGGATAAAAATCTATGTATTGATTTTTTCCTAGGCTACAACTTTTACGATTCATGTGCGTATGAGAAACGTATAGTTACAGAGATATTCATTGATTTTGCATCGTACGTATGTTATTTCTGTAACTTTCTACTCCCCAGGCTTCACTGTTTCCTCACCATGGGCGCTGGCGCATATCTTTTTATCCCCTCCAGGCTTACTCTCATAGCGGATAGAGAAATTTTTTAATGGATTTAAAGTTAGTCTGCTTCAGTATGAATAACTACTCCATGCCAAAATACCAATAGATTAAAACTTTATTATCTCAATCTGTCGATTAACAACCTAGTAGTACCCTTGAGGGCATCCAGTATATCGGCGGATTTTCTACCTTACTGACTACTGCAATTCAACTGCGAATAATTATTTGTTAATAATACATCCATTTTCACGTGACTTATTGAGAAAGCTGATCTAACAAAGCTTTATTCAAGCCAAAATGTTTCTAAACAGTTAAGGATTCAGAGTAGAAAGTGAATTTCCGTGATCTGGAAAGTGCTCAGTTGTAACATTGATTCAGGAAAAAATTGTTATCAAAGCAGGTGCAACAAATAAACTAAAATTCTAACAGATACTACAATAACGAAAAGTGAGCTCTTTATTTTTTTCGCTCGTATACATTACTTTAAAATAAAAAGCTATCATCAACTGGATCAGCAGGACTGTATATCTTACCGACTACTTTGTATTATTCAGTTTCAATTAATCATTGATGATATACAAATTTACACTAAATATAATTAAAAACGGCACATGGCTAATACTTTTAGGCATCAATCAAGCAAAAATGTATTGCAATGGGTTGGCAACTGAAATAAACAAATTATTTAGCGTGATTTCAAGAGAGAGGTTAGCTAATATATTGATTCCAGATCATGAAAAATCAAATTTCTTTTTCGATTCTCAACCGATCACAATACAGTCCGGCCTAATTTATAGCTTGATACAACACTTTCGCGCCTTTTTTCCTTATTTTACGTAAGATATACTAGCAATAAATAATAAAATTCAATCAAAACAACGTAGTCTTTAGATGAGAAATTTCTGCTAATATGCTGAGTGACAAGACTTTTTTTATACACTAATTATTATGTATGAACAAGCGAAGACGCACATACACTTTTCATTTCTATAGCACCTATAGAAATTTCATTATCATTCATTAGTGGAACACGTAATTTTTTAAGACGTGTTTACATGAATTTTTTTAACTTTCCAATCATTTTCAACTTTGCTTGAGTTATTTATTATCTGTTTTTTATGACGCAAATGATTGAAACCATACAGTCAATATTGAGTTTAAATACTGAATAATAATCATTATATTTTCTCTACACACATACTAGAAAGTACAACAGTATTGAATTAGATTACAATGAACAAAGAATAGTCGTTTGTTTTATTTATGTCTTATTTCTTATTCTAGACAAAAAAACTACCAATATATCACTTATTTTATTAAAAATTTTATTTAATTTCGAGTTAAAAGTCTTTTGTTATTGATAAATGATATTGAAAAAATCGTAGGTCAATAACATTATTTGGAAAGACTAATATATTATAAAAAGGCATAAATCGTAATAATTATTGAAGTGGCCGGACGAGATTTGACTACAAACACATTACACAAGACGGAATAAGGATACTTGATATTTTGGAAAAGAATTATTTCAATGAAATTCCATTATAATATAAGTGTATTCTGTCAATTTTCCAAAAAATCATTAAATCATAGACTTTTTTCATTTTTTATACGATTTTAATTTTTTTTTAATTTATTCATTCTTTGAACTATCGCCGACAACTTTACTGATAAGTATTTTCATAATAATAAGTGTACAAATAATGGTGTACTTGTTCATTCCCAAATGATTAGAAACTAACAACAATTAGAGATAGCTTTTTGTACACTTAAAGTTTTAAAAATTTGAATCGGTAAAGCTGTAGGGAATCGTTCAAGGGACAAAATATGCTTGGAACAATTAAAATCGAATATGAAGAAATAAGTCCGTATGTTGCAAGTAACTTTTTTGAAATTTGACAGTTCACAGTTACATAATATTATAATTCCATTGAGAGAAATTCTTCTCAACACATCAAGTATTCTTATTTTGTATTATATGAGATGTTTATTGTCAAATCTCATCAGGTAACTTGATTAATTACTACAAATTGAGGATTTTCCTAACGTATAAAACTCCTTAAGCAATAAATATAATACTATTCATAATAAATTTTTATCTAACACAAATCTTAGAGATATTCACATATGTATTAAACAAAAATTTATCACTTAACGAGTAGAAGTTCCATGAATCCATTTAAAAACAAGAAATCGAATATGTAATGAATTAAATCCCAGTTTGAGGAATAATAATAAACACTTATTATTACATATTTGTGACACCAATGACTAAAAAAAAAAAAAAAAACAGGCACGGCGAGTTATGTGATATGTTCTATAATTTAATTGGAAATTTTTAAATGAAAATGATACCTAAAAAACGTATTATGTCAGTTAGATTTATCATAATATCCGTTTTAAATTAAAACTCAAGTACTAGTAATTGATCTCACTACTTTGCAAGGCAAAAAAAGGTATTATTTCTATTTAATCAAGAAAAATAAAAATTATGTTAATAATAAATGCCAATTCGGTTACAATAGATCATAAAAATTGTATCTCATTTATAAAATATTAAATTAGATCGTTACCAAAATATAAATGCTAACAACTTTTGCTACCTCATTAAAGAGGAAGCTATGTAATGGATGGAAAATCACACGTCAAGATAGCGCGTTATAAATATATTTTCTAAACCTTAGGATCGAAATACATTATTGTAGCAAAATTGTCAGTTTGTGTGCTAATATGTGTATGTGTGTGTGTATGCATGTCTAGACATGTATGCAATCAGTTATATCTTAGAATTTTATCAACTTATATAAATCCAACAAGGCTTATTTTTTGTTTGATATAAGATTAACATCGACGCAAATAAAACATAAGCAGGTCGTCAGACCCCCGGTAAGAACGAAGTTCCTGCGGCCTGTTTGGGGAAATAAAATATAAAATAATAATAAAATAACCAAGTACAATTAATAATCAACAATAAAATGCGAATTGCACCCGGAAAAAGGACTAAATAGTATAGTATCACCAGTCATCATAATAATAAATAATCATTAGACAATACAAGCTTTAAATGATTCAAGATCTAAACTAAATCTCAATTGAAATAAGGACAAGCATGCCTATTCAAAAATAGTAAGTCTGTTCATTTGCTTTTATTTAAAACACTTTTTAAGTAAGACTTAATGGAGAAAAGGAAAAATAAATGTAGAATAACAAGGCTGTGGAAGGCACCAGCAAAAGAATCATCACGTAATCATGGTCTTAAAAATCACAATAATAGTAATAATGATAATAGTAATATTAATAAAAATCGTAATAATAAATCATGTATAATGTAAAAAAGTACAATGTACCATTTCGATGATAACACTAATACTAGGGGCACCATTCGAAAGATAATTAATGCACAAGGGATTCTGACATGATTTTTAACAACAAGAAATAGCGTGAACCTTAAATGTTTTTTAAGAAATTATAGAACGTTTTTTCAAGTTGTTTAAAAATGTTTTTGAGTTTTGCTGTGAACGTCTTTAAAACGTTTTTAGAACGTTGTGTGCTGCTAAGCCTGCTGAAAAAGTTACAGAAGTACCCGAGAAAAAGTGGACTAGGCGGAGTCTCGAACCCGAGACCTCCTGACGAACAGCAAGCGCTCTACTACTTTTGCCACTGAGAGATATTACGTTTGAGCTTATTTGTTGAGGTCACTGTAAAAAAATGACGCATGTCTGCACTAATGATGTAAACATAATATAATTTTTTTGAGAGCTATATTCTAAATTTTGTTGAGATATGCTAAAATCGAGTAGTTCAAGATAATATTGTCATATCAAAAGATCTATATTTTTTGTTTTTTAATATTTTTGACCCTTACAGAAATCCATGAAAAGTTGTTATTTTAAGCCTTTCTATATTTTCCTCTGTGGGAATGTGATTTTTCTTGTTGTTTTTAAGGTTACGTTGTCATAACAATTTTTCAAATAATGAGTGCACCTGTATATCGGTATCACTTAAATCTTTTCCGAAAAATAACCATTAACCCAGATCATATCAAGATATATCCTAAATAAGGGTAATTGCAGTCGTGCCGAGGTTGTAATGTTGTATACGCATTAACGCATGTATATATGATCACTACTCCCACACACAGATACATACGCATTCACAATGCTCGTATTATAATTATTTGCAAGCTTATTATACAGTCTATATTACCGCTGCCCCCTTCCCCTCAAGTGCACTCTCTCTTCGGTGTTACCTGTTTCCCAGCGTCCGCGCCCTGGCGATAGCCAAAGACAACTTACGCCCGGGCGTGGTAAAATTTTTAAATTCAAAATAATTCCCTATTTCAAATAATTAATAAAATAAATGATTCTTAACTAATTGAACCATTGCAATTATTTATGATAAAACAGCTAATACCCTATGACCTCAAAAGCTGAATTCGCTCCCGTTTTAATTATTAACATTATCATTAATAACGAAAGAACTGGGTAACCTAATAACCCAGAGCGCTGAATATTATCGCGTTTCAATTAGTGACAGTATTATTTTTGAGATAAGCACTTTAATCTGTCGACCCAGAGCACTTATTTGCTTCGCTTAATTGATTAAGAGTTTTTTTTTTACACAAGCAATGGAACCAATAATTTTGTTTGTTAACTATTCTCTTAATCTAATTCAACAAACGAGGCATTAATTGTAACAAATTCTTTATTTATCAGATAATCCTACACCGAAATTCCATGCCTTGTTTTTTAGATTAGTAATAAAGTGGTGATTGATGACAATGGCTTCTTTGATCAGATTGCCTTACCATTTAAACTTTGTCTTTATATTATACTGTAATAAAGAAAACATCACAAGAGCACTCTAACTTAGATAATCCTCCGAGCATATGTACTTCTCTTTAAATTTGAACTGATTTTTATAATATAGTTGCTATTAACCAAACAACTGTTCGCTTACTTGCTTAGTGTTTCTGTTTACTAGTCAAATACTGGGCTTGTGAGCTTACAGAGTCATTTTTACAGAAACACCTTTCTATTAATTATGTTTCCACTATCTTTCATTTTAATAATTATTATGATAATCATCAGAAGTGCCTGTGTTATTGATCATTTATATCTTATAATAAAATAGAAGAATAATTAGTACACAGGGTCAGTTGGTTAAAAACACTTTAGTTGTAAATAATTGTCACATTAATCAATTGAACGCAAGGAATTCAGTGCTCTGGGTCATCACGAACAAATAATTTTATTAACGATGATTTAAATAATTAAAATATAAGAAAATTAGCACTTTGGGACATCAGGTATTATCTGTTTTGTTATAAATAATAGCGTGATTAATTAGGGTGCAAAGCCATTGAGCGGTATGGGTCATTCACTTATAATTTTTTATTGTGCTTTCGATTTCTATAGTCAGTAAATAGTGTCTGTCTTCGTCACCGTGCGATATTGTGTGCCTTTATTCGACCAGTTAAAAATATAATCGTGATTGATATAAGATTATGAAAAAAAGTATTTTATGCACAATTTTCGTAGATAGCACCGATTTCAAGAAAAAAATTGTTAAAGTTTGAGAACTCTTTGGCCTTATAAAATAGTAAGATAATATTTGATATTAATTACAACCCTTTTATCACGGAAATTTTAAGTTCCTAAAAGTAATTCTGATCACTGATAACAAATTTTGGTGGTAGACTCGAAAAATCAAAAATGGCGTATCTAATGTTGGGCTCGAATGCATGAGAAAAAAATGCATGCGATTGTGAAGTAATTTATGACGAATAGCAAAATAAAAAAATATTAGGATTATAAAGGAAGTTTATCTCCTGCGCACTATGTTTTGACTGACCCTTCTGGAAAATAATAAAAATAATGTCTTACTAATACTATAACTTCGAGATATATCGGTTGCGGATTAGATTTTTTTTTTTTAAATATTTAAGGGTAATATTTATATAAATATATTTAGAAGTATAATACTACGTCGGTGTTGAATATCGAAGAATGAAAAAATATATTTCCATTCTTTTATTTGATAATATAACGATTTCTTACCAATTTAAAAAAATCTGCAGCTAATCGTACAGGATTAACTAGGATTCCCAGACTTTATAGATACTTAAAAAAATATTAGTAGCCTTGTTATAAAATCTGATCTTGATTGATTTTTTATAATAAACATCAAAGATAATAAATAGAAATTGAACAGCAGATAACAGACAGCAACTCATTTGCATTGATCTAATGTTTTATCTAGTATTATGAATGTATTTTTATTCCTTTGTCAATTTATTAGGTGGCTACGACCTTTCTACACAGAATTTATTCACTTATAATTTATAGTAAACATGATTACACAATTTTTGCTTATTTTTTAATAAATTTTTCCAATCATTATTATTTTTACTGTAATGAAATATAATATACACATTTTAAATAACGCTTAAGTTTATACGTATAATATATATTTACTAACAATTTTTCGTCTTTATTTTCGATTTCAATTTCATACCATTATCATACGATTGGTCTAAATATGCTGATAAAGTGAGATTTTTAGCTTTTAAATTGAAACTTTGCCAAAAAAATTGTACTGTAAAGATCTTAACCCCAATCACACATGTTACTAAAATTAATAAAATTGGACCGAAAAAACTCTCAGGTAAGGGCCTAAAAAAATGGTAAAAATGACCAAAACAGGTTTTTCGCGTGTACCGCAACAACAGCAATTTGTAGAAAAAAACTCTTTTGATAAGAATGATCCGTGATTTTAAGATGAAAAAAAGGGTTGCGGTGGACTAAAATCGTTTTCTTAACCATTTTTTCAAAAATGTATAACTCGCGCTCGGATAAAAATTTAAGCTACCAATTTGAACAAGATATACGTTTTGAATCGATGTAAACTTTTTGCAACCATCGAGTAATGCACAAAAAGGTCCATTCGGAAAATGTCCCTAAAAAATTTGTCAGGCCTGATCAGGCCTTTATTTAAACGTACTTTTCTTCTTGGTGAGTGAATTTACCACCAGCTCAATTTTTACACTTGCTTTGAAATACCGTCAACATTGATATAAAAATAGTGTATATTGGAAAAGCACCAAAGGAGCGGCGCGTCGGCTCGGGGGGTTGCGAGCTGTGATTAAGCGGATTGGAGACTTATGTTCCTGGCCTAAAATTTGGACCAATAACTTATTAAATATAAAGGTAATCTAATATAATAAAAAATCAGAAGCACTAGATGTAAGCTTCATCTAGTGACTCTGATTTTTAGTTTCATCAAATTACCTTTATATTCAATACGTTTTAGGTCCAAATAATAGGCCAAGAATATGAGTCTTCAATCCCACTAACAAATACAAAAAAAAAAAAAAAAAAAAAAAAAATACCCCATCTTCCCCAAAAGAGCACAAAAAAAAAAACATTTTTTTTTTTTTTTTTAAGTTCGTATATCTTTTAGTAATATTAACACTGTGTATCAACAAATCTCTAATAATAATCATAGCCATTGTAAATTGAAATTTTTACAGCTCTTATTTTCTCATTTAAACATTTCATTTAAATGTAAGAGAGATTCGTTTATTTTTAACGATATCTTCTGCAAATTTGCAATTATATTTTTTCCATATCTCATTACCATGAATGTTTTCTGCAATTGAAAGCTATGAAAAAAATTTTCTTAATTGATTTGGTCGTATAACAAGGCTAGTATTTCAAAAATATTCAAAATTTGTGAATCATGTTCAATTAGACACATGCTTATTGCAGTATCTTTGGAATTTTTTTATAGTTTACTTTTATTTGTTTTTGAATTTTCGAAAGAAGTACAACCCTTTCTTTAATTTATTATTAATTAAAAGAAAAATATTTCTTGATCTTTCTGAGAAATAACATTTAATCTACCTATTGCAATATGTTTTCTTAAACGTTTTTTCCTCAATTTTTATTTATTATATTAAAAATATATTGTTCTGGGATATTAACGTATTTTTAATTTTCAGCAAAGTAATTTATTTTATTTAACTTGAATTTACTCTGTCAGTTGTGTTTTGTCATTATTTAAGGAATCATAAATCTTATCTTTTCGAAAATTATTTTTCGTTCAATTACTTCTACCACAGATGAGATATTCTTGTAATCTCCATGCGGCCTTCATTGGACTTAAATATCGTGCATCGATATACTGTTTAATTTCATCACAAACTTCCTTTTTTGGGATAAATTTTTTTTGTATTGATCAAAATGCTCTTTCATTTCCTTTATGAATGTAGTTATGCATATATTTTATGCTTTGTATTGATGCACAATATTCAACGTTTATGTGACATTTGTATTTCATTAATAACAAATTTATTGAATCGTACGACCATTGAATTGTCAACTATAATACTTAATTACTATTTTTAATTTTGTATATATTTTCCTCGAAAATATTGTTTCTTCGTCTATATTCTGGAAAACCATTTTTTTTCATACATAAATCATTACAAAAAGGTTTCGGAGAATTCTATTAACAAATTTAAAGGATTTTTTTTAGGCACGGACTATAAATATTATGAGGACCATGTAACATGTGCTTGGTTACTGATTTTTTTAGACTTTGATCATCAGAAGGAATTTCAGCAGATATAATATCATCAATATCATCAGGTGTTATTATTTTATTATCTGGATGCAATGTAACTAAGATATGAGCATGAGATAGTCCGCTTTTTTGAGATTCAGTAGTATAAACGTAAGCTATAATTTTGTTTAATAACTTTTTTTTTGTTATACCATCTAAAATAAATTTAAGCTTTGTATGAAACAACCTTACTATTATATTTGGTATATCATTTGGTAAAGTGTTTATCAGAAAATTTTTCAATACATCGTTAATTTCCTTTCGTTTAAGATTATATGTCACAGTTATAAATAAGTACGGTCCACCATATTATCTCATAATTGCCATTGCATCTTGATAATGATGTTGCATGTAACGTGGACCTTCTATTTATAATGAAGGTAAACGAAAAGATTTCAAATCTTATCTTTTTTTTCGAAACTGTGTGTGATATTTGAGGCACTATGCATAACATAATCCAATAAACCTCTATAACAATATGTACGTAAATTTTTTGTTAATAAAACTCAATCTATTACTCCCTTTTATGATATAAGCGTTGAAAAATAATTGTTGAGTCAAATTTCCTGCTTTCAATAAAGGATCAAATTTGACATTTTTCGTTTTATAGGATAATCTATACGCAAAGTATTGTAGAAATCAAATTTCTTGAGTCTTCTCTGTCGGATTTTTCAAATAGTTTTTACTCCAACTAAAATCCCCTGTCGGAAATAGTAAAGGAACTACCATTGGTTCAATATATTTAGATAATTTATTTAAATACGTATGAGTTGGTAGATTTTCTGGAAGGTTTCTAGGATAAACACATAAAACAAAGTCATCAAATATTTCGTTTTTAGAAACTATAATTGCACCACGTTCTGCTATAACCGGTTTATTGTACATATGATTTTGTTTACCACTTCTAAGTAAGAAAAACATTTTGTATTCAGGTAACTTTTGTTATTTTGTAATATGATATCAATATTTATATTTTTTTGATATTGGATTGCCATTTAAAATTTTTGTCCAAATTTCTAAATATTCCTTAATAAATTTTCGATTTTATTTCAATCTTGTTTCAATGGCATAGATATTATCAGATATATATCGTTGACAGTGACAAGGTTTATTAATTCTAATACTTTTTAAACTATTAGGTGTTGTATGACAAACTTGACCCTACAATTCTAAACTACAAATGGCTCATTTCTTATCGTGTAATATATTAGTAATAAATGATGCAAAAGAGAGTATATTCTTGTTATATCTTGTTAAGTGTCTAAAATTGTTATCATGTAAAATTAAGTTTCTTAAAGATTTGTCAAATTCACTCAATGGACGTAAAATAATTTTTCCTTTTTTAGAACACAACTTTTCGCTTTTAACTTTCCAAAAAAAAGCACGACAAAAGGGACATTCGAAATTATATTCTTCAAAATAGTTTATTTCAGATGAATTTTTTTTACTGTTAATTACAATTAGTTCGTTTTTCATTTTTCAATTTGGTATTTTAGTCTTCAACAAATGTGCATTTTTACGTTTTAAATATTTATTATTAATTGATAAGAATTAATTGATTTTCAAAATAGTTTCAAATTTTTGTTTCGTATATTTTTTTCAACACGCATTTATTTTTAATTTAATTCATTATTTAATTTATTTTTAATTTTATTTTTTACTTTGATATGGTTGTAATCAACTATATCATAACGATATAAATTTATATTATTAGATAATAATATTAAATTTTTCTTCGATGATAGATTCCCAAAACTACAATTTTATTTTTCATGAATGACTTTTACATAAATGTTATCAATATCAACAAATCTTCTAATTTTAATTTCAGAACCATTATAAGTTTTTTTATTTATGTATTTATAATAATCGGAACTATTTTTAATGGATTTGTAACAACTATTCTTTGAAATGAAATCTTAGAATGTATTTCATTTCTTGGTAACGTTTTGAACAACTTGTAAACAGATCTTTACATTTTAATTTTGACTACCATATAAAAAAAGGAGAAACATTTAAACAAATTATTTCTATCCCGTTTTATTTTTATTTTTAGATTATGACAATATTTTGGTTTTATTTCGATAATTTTTGTATTCTTTTCGTAAATTTTGTATTTTACTTGAAAGTTTTTCATCCGTTGTTCTCTTATAATGTTACTTTTATTGTTTTTATTTACTTCTTTAGAAGGTCCTTTGAATTCTTTTACGTTTTTGTTCAATTTCAGTCCCATAGATACCGTTTTTATTCATATTATTATGGTAATCTGAACTATTAGTGACCTCTTGATCATAATCATTTCCGAGAATAAAACTTACAAAATCATTTTATTTATTAACATTTTGAACGATTTCTAAACAAATTTTAAAATGACAGTTTTTGGTGTAAATAAAGAACATCTGAATAAACAATTCCCATCGCCAACTATATTCACCTTAGGAATGTTCATTTTGATTTATGTATATTATAAAATTTAAATTTATTGTACACAAAACACTTACGTATTATTTCGAGGATTGCATAAGTAAACCAAAAAAACCTTATTTTAAATGTAGTAAATAATTAATACATAATTAATACAGAAATTTTCTACTGTTCATTTTTTTAAAGGTATAAATATTCTGGCATGGGAGGTTGGCGCGCGGAGCACGCAGGGGGACGAAGCCCCACTAATGTATATATATATATTGGCGGCTATATTTTGTGAATTATGTACACAAACCTCTCGAAGATAACTACCTTGATGTAGAATTTATAAATAAATTTGGATAAGATCAATAACAAAGAGGAATTGTAGTTCAAATAAATTAGTAGTTTCAAAAACGTTTCTTATAGTATAAGTACATGTATTATTTGTTTATCACAAAAATTTTTGGGTTTGCATTGAATTTTTTATTTGTGTACCTAAACTAGTATAAATCTATTTGTACGATTTTTTTATTTTTGTCTATGATATTATTTACATTCATTCTTTGTCTCTGATATTTTATCGTCGAAATTATTATCTTCGTCATTTGAATTTTTTAATCATTAAATACACTTCTAGATAATAAATTCATTTTACTCAGCAAACTTGAGGAAATTATATTTCCTAAATGTCTTTTAAGTAATTTATAACTTAACAAAATACCAACTAAACATACATTGCATGGTCAACATAATGCATATAGTTTACATTGGAAAAAAGTCTTAAATTTTGGAAACAAAAATTTCAAAAAAATGCTTATTCAAATACCTATTAAAAGAAAGAGGTTATTCCGAATATTAAAAAATTTTTTAAAGAAATAACACATACAAAAAATAAATAACAATACAAGTTTTCAGCTTCATAATAATTCTGAATGAAATAAATGTTGTATATTGTGCAATAATTCTAAGTGTCAAGTCTCTGAATTATAGCATTTAAAATCATCAATGACAGAGTATACAGTAATCAACGAAAATAAGTTGAATCAACAAGTAAAATACAATAAAGAATTTTGAATTATTGCACTTTGTGCATTTGTCGCAATGACATATGTCAGGAAACAAAATGCTTAAAAAGTTGAGACACATACACAATGTCAGACAGTAACAGATACATGATTTATATGATTTATATAATTTAAGGAAAGAGAGACACATGCACAGGCTCAAAGTCTTGAAGATTCAGACGCAGGGCTGTACAAGTAAGAAATAGGCAACTATAAATACGAATGGAAAACGCACTATAAATTTTAATAATCATTCAATGAAGACGGAAATCGATAAATAGTATGGTTAAAACTGATTTAAAAGAGCATAAAGTTTTAAAAAATTAGGTAAGGTAGACATAGAAGGACATAATTTTAGTGGCGTTGACATTAAGATAGCTATGCAAATACGAAGTAATAACCTTGATTATAATACGGATCTACATAAACATAAATTGTGATAAAAAACATGCTGTCAAAGATCTAAATATGGATGTTACGTAAAGTCTTAACACAAGCAGAAAAATAGCGATTTAGAGAAAAGGACGTAATGCTAAAATATGAAAGTAATAAAGTTGAAGAGCCGTTAATTTAGCAAAGAATGTCACTTATGCGAGGGGCGGTAAGTAATGAGACTATAATGTAGACTGGGATAGGCAAAATACACATAAAAATACTTTAATGAAATACAATACTTTATGACACTGCATTTGAAAATACATAATTTTTTGGTACAGTATTTATGTAAATGCTAGATTCAAATTAAATATTTAAAATAACCTATTTATGATTGCGCACTTTGACACAATATTTATAAATATGCATTTTAAATGCAGTACTATAAATGCAGCTAATTTTAATAGTACTGGTTGTTACTTGATGAATTCCATGTCAGGTGAATTAAATAAACACAATTATTTTATACACATAAAATAGATCATTTTACTAAGATTTTCTGATATAAGCATAAAACAAATACTTGTGCTAGGTTTTCCCTGCAATATTGTACCTATTCAGTGTTATACATAATTATCAATTTACTAACGAGGCTGCACATAACGCGAAATTATCTTTTGTATAGTAATATTCTGAATAAAGGTGCAATAATTTAGGTCTATCCATGGTTTTGCAATAGAAGGAGAAAGTGTATTTATTGATTCAAATAGTGAACTGGAAAATTAGTTTTGCATTGGATGGACCCTATATCATGGGAAAAACCCTCAAGGATATTTATTTATACTTACGTTAGGTAGAGTCAAACGAAAATGGTGTACTGGATGTGTATTTTACTATTGTATTCATGAATGCGCACTCAGAAATAGTGTATGCAAGTAGGTAGTTACCAATGCGTCTTTATAAAAAATACCGTGAATATATTAGGAAAAGCTTTCCGGAAACTACTTTATCGCTTTGTTAATACAAGAAAAAAAATTAAATAACGTATTAGGATGATTAAAAAGAGAAGAAAATCTTATTTTTATGCTCTGGATAGAAAAGTATTTTATAAACAAGACAACAGCTTTTTTTACCTAAATAGCGCGTAACGCATTGTAAAAATTATTGTGACTGCAAACAATGAAACCATTAATCTGGATTTATTACTATACTTGATATACTTGATGTAATAAAAATACGGAAAAAATATTATAGAATTATCGTGCATATGTTTCGAATTATGATTAAAAAAAAAATTGTAGAAATTTTTCAGATTGACGAGACGAAATAAACAATACTTCATGCAAAAAATCGTTAGAAAAATATGAATAAGGTACAAAAATATATTTTCATAATTAAACCGCTATGAGCATACAAAATTAACATTTTTATTCCTTATAATTTAAATCTGTCGATGAATTTCCGAAATATGACTGATTTTTCACAAAAATCTTAGTATTTCTTTAACAGCAATGAACAAAATAACGTATCAGAAACACTCAAAATAGAGAAAAAACTATTTTCTTGATCAATGAAGTACAAGTATAAAGCTTTTTTACCCTAAGAATATAGATAAAAGTGTTTTGACTATCGAAAATCATTATAAAAACCTTACTAAGCAATAAAACTAAGCATTTTTTTTTCAAGCTACTATGAAAATTGAATATTTTGACAGATTCCTAAGATACGAAGAATTTTTTCAAAAAATTTCAGTATTTCTACAAAAAAAGATAATACCATAGGAAGTTTATTTGAAATTAACAATAAAGCTATTTTAATTTTCTATAAATTATAACTATTAAGAAAATAGAATTATAATTTTTTATTCCTAAAATAACAATAATGCGATTTTTAGATAGAAGTCGTCATAACAACTTTGAAGAGGTATGAGACTTGAATTTTCTTTTCAAGTTGCTATGAGAATATGAAAACTAACATTTTCAACTCTTGATGATTAAAATCGGTTGTAGAGTGTCTGAAATATGACTCATTACACTCACGCACACACACACACACACACACACACACACGCGCGCGCGCGCGCACACGCACACACACACACACACACATACACAGACAGACAGACACATTCGGAATTGAAAAAAAAGTACGTATTCCCATTCTGAACACTACAAATAACATTTTCGACACATTTTTAAGAAAACCCAATTCTTGACAAAGCTTCTTACATGATAATGCAATACAGTATCCATCAATACAGATGTGTAATTGCGTATATCAAAACGCAGAACAGAAATACTTCGACCAGCGCTTGAAAAAATTAAAAACTGGTATTTAAGTATTGAAATACTAAAGGCATTCCTAAATTCACAGAAATATCAGTCTATGATAGGAGACTCACAAGTGCAAACGTTGTCTCTAACTCTGTAAAAGAGCTTGGCACCTACGAACCAATTTGACAGTCACAAGGCCAAATTTGAATAATGATCTTGGAAAAAGTCTTTTGAAATATAAATTAGGACTAAAGCAAGTAAAATAAAAAAAAGTATTCGATTAAATTAGAAAGAATATGCATTTTAAATTAATGGTAATGAGAGAAATGGATGACTTCATGGCCTACATAGAACTCGTATGCTACGAGATGTCATTAAAATTTTTAGCGTTATGTATTTTATTAGTTTTTGTTGATGCAAAAAACAATCAAATACGTAATTATTATCTGTCAACAATCTCCCTGGCAAAATTGATGGAATTCAAAAGAAATAAATTTCGTATCCTTTTCTTGAAAAACTAATATTTTTCATCACACTTTATGACAAATGCAGTCAAAATTGCCGAAAAATAATGAATTTTTCAATTATATATGAAATCTTTGATGAAAAACACATGTTATTTAATGATATTGCTGTTTCAGATAAAAATTTTTGCATCGGTAAAAATTACGTTTTCTTGCTGAAATGTCAGTAATGTTTTTTATAGTATTAAATAAAAAAATACATCATTAAAAAAATGTGTGTCTTAGTGTGTGTGTGTGTGTGTAAACAGTCATATCTTAAGATCCCATCGACAGACTTTACTTAACCAGGGCTGAAAAAATTCATTTTCTTATTCTCATAGCGGCTCGGAAGAAAATTTAAAGTTTTATTCCTTAGTAAGGTTATTATAATGATTTTCTTTAGTGAAAAAACAGTTTTTCGCTTTTTTTGCGCAGAAAAAGTTTTTATTCGATTTACTAAATAGTTATGTCTCATAAGTATTAATAGTTTGATTATTGATTTTGAATACTCCTGCCAAATTATTTTGATCCTTTTTAACTAACGAAATAATAAAATTTTAGTGTAACATCAGTCATATCTCGTGAACTTATCTACAGATATTAACATTCAGGGATTTAAATGCTTATCTTTTTATGCTTATTGCGGTAAAAAAATAAAAATATATTGTTGTACCTTATTCATATATTAAAACAAATTTTTTTGAATCGAAAATGAAGGGTTTTTAATATGTTTGGTTTGAAAAATTATAATTTGATCTGAAGAATAATTGTATCTTGTAAAGCATGAGAATCACCTTATCTACCATTCCTCATAATATGATTAACTACTTTCTTATTATTCAGGTACTATGATTTTTTTTAAATCATAACTCCAAACATATGCACTATAATTGAATGTTTTTGATAAATTTTTTTTGCATTATGTGAATTCATTCAAGTAATAATTTCGTAACATTGGTTTGACTGTTTTTTAAATGAAAAAATTTCTACAATGTTTTTTGTACAATTTAGGTGAACAAATTATAAATTTTATATTTATGATAATTCTCTTGTGTAGAGAATAAACATATTGTTTTGATTTTAAATCATCCTAATATTGTATTTATTGGATCCATGTACATAATTTATAAATTCCCTATACTTTATGGTTCGTTGCACGACCATCCCGTGCGTTTACATCGCCAAAAAACAACCCTAACGCCTACAGATCATGTACTATACCCTCTCAATCCTTCTATTCATACAGTTACTCTTTAAATTGATTTCTTCATTCTCTCCTACCTTTCAATCTTTAGTCGCTTAAACTTTTGTCGCATCTTCGTATGCATACCTTTTCCTTACATTTAAATCTTGCATCCATGCAAGAATTCTGCCTCGCTTTCTTTACGTACGCTTGCTTGGTTCGTTGTACTTACCAATCGATATTTTTACTTTCAATAATATGTGGAGAGACCTCTCTCTCATTTCCGGATCGCGCTCCCTCCGTCACCTCAATTCTCAATCTGCTCAATTTTCTCAAACTCTTTGCTAACTGTACAGAGGCCGGTGATCGGATCTCCTTCCAATAGCTCTAATAACCCATCTTTAACTTCTTAGATTCTCCCCAGTAGCCGCAGTCTTTCTACTTTTTTAACCTCGCTGATTTTTTCTTTATTTCCCTGCATGTTAATACACGCCCTAAGGTTTTCGGTTCTTTTTTACATGCTCTACACCTTTAGTCCGAGTATCCCTTGGTGCTTGCCCTTTCTACGCTACCGCACCTTAATATTGCCCATTGCTCTTTTATTTCTCCCTTAAGTTGCCTGTCCTTCCAGTATCCCCAGCTTCCTGATACGTTTTTATTTTTGTAAAAGTCGCAATACTTTTAGTGTTAACTTTTAGCCCAATTTGTTTGTATTTCTTGGTCCTTTTTTATTTTAATCCCTCTTTTCAGTCTCTCTTCTAGCTTGTTCATTCCTTCATTATCAAATACACGTGTAATTCTTATCCCATCTCCTATTCATTAAAAAGCTGGTGCTACTAATTTATACCTCTTAATAGGATTTATATTGTCCGCGCATCTCAGCTACTTTTTCAAACAGATCTTCGTCCATTTGTCCTCTTTTATCTGTGCTATATGCAGTGTCTATTTTCCTGCCCTTCTCATGGTTTCTATCTCTAAGCTTTTTCTGTTAAATTCTATTATCTATATTTAGGCCGGTGTATTTTTGCTGATACTTAGAGCCATCTTAACAAACATTCCTAGTACTTTTTCTACTTTTTCATACTTTTCCCATGTCCATGTTTCTACTTTATAAAGGTATCCAGCTTTAACTATGGAATCTCATAAGTATAACCTTCTGCTCAGGCTCCCTATGTTTATTCTTTTCCAAATTCCCGATACTGTGTCCACTGATTTCTAAACTTTGTTTGACGTTTTCACTACTCGACGACTGAACGTTTTCTTTGTCGTGAACCAGAATTCTAAATATTTTTATTTCCCTACAACTCTAAGTTTTTAATTCTTGAAGTACCATTTCTTACCTTTTGAGTTATCAAGCTACTTTATAGCTCCTATTGTGTGTCCAACACTGCTGCAACATCGTCCACAAACTTTAAGTTAAAAATTTTTTCCCCTTCTATAACTCTACCCCGTTCGTTTCTTTTTTTCCATTTTTTTAAGATCTAGAAAAATGCTAAATCAGCTAAGGCTTAGTGGCTGCCTGACTCTACAATTTGTTTTTAACTTTTCTATGATTCCCTCTTCTGTTATTATCTCTTTTTCTGTGTTTCTGTATATTTCTTCGACCATTCCAAAAAACCTTTTTTTTAATGCCTATCTCTCATATTTTTTCTATTGAGATTTTCTTATGTATCCTAACAACACCTGTTTCAAAGTCTATGAAACATACATATAATCTGCCAAATTCGTTTCCAGCTTATTATTTATGATGCTGTTTCGAGCAAATATGTGGTCCCTAGTACTTCTATTCTCTTCGAAACCTGCTTGACTTTCTTTTAACTTTTCCTCCGATTCTAGCTATTTTGTCAGTCTGTTTGCCATTAAATCTGTGAGCATTTTGTAGCCTACATCCAGTAAAGATACCCCTCTGTAATTTTTAACGTCATTTTTGTCTCCTGCTTTATGTGTTAGATATATTCACGTGACCTGCCATCCCTTTACTAGCTCTGTCTTACCAAATAAATCGTCTAGCATTATTGCTAGCTCACCTGTCCAGAACGCTGTGAGTCCTTTATAGAATTCTGCGGGTATTCCGTCTTTCCCTGCTGCTTTATAGCTTCTTATTCTCTCAAGCATCCACAGGACTTCGTCCTCTGTAATCAGCTTCTAACTAAATTTCTGTTCCCATGTTTTCCTATCCTAGTAGTGTCGTATCCTGTTTCCCTAAAAGATTTTTGGAACGACCTAGCCAGTTCTCTTGACTAATATTTCCCCCTTCTTTTTTTTCTTTGGTCTAAATTGTCCGACTGCTTCCCGAAACTTTGTCGTTCCCTTACTGTCTGTCATTTTCTTCCACTTTTCATCCCTCTTTTCTTCGTAGCATATTTTTCTGGTTTTCCTTGATTTTTTTCTCTCTACTTTCAGAACCTCTTCGTCCTTTTCCTTCTTTTAACTTGCCTATTTTTTTAGCGCTGCCCATACTTGTTTCTTCTGTGTTTTAACATCTTTGTCACAATTAATTGTCTATTCTCTGCTTGCTTTTTTAATCATCTTAAGATCTTTACCCACAACCCAAATATGTTTTGTCAGTACATTTTATCTTTCTGGCATATCCATGCCCTTTCTATTTAAATCCTTTTCCTTTTTCCGCATTTCATTGTTGAACTCGATACTTTTACACTCCACCCACTTTAATGAGAATCTATTATCTGATATGTTTCTAGTTTCTACCTTTTCCTCTCCCTTTTTATTTATTCCCGCTATGCTTGAATCTACTGGAAGGTGATCTGAATCCGTCTTCAGAGTGATTTTTAACTAACTTACGACACTAATTTGTTCGTTTTCCAATCAGAGTACCAGATCGACAACTGAGTTGCCGTTATCGCTTATGAAAGTGTACATCCCGTCCTAATCCTTTTTCTTTGCTCCGTTTCTAATACTTGAACCGAATTATTCGCAAAAATTAGTCAGTTTTCGCTCTCCCTATTTACAGTTTTATCCGAGGATATTTTGCTTAATTCTCTGTTACTTTCAACGCTCACCTGCCATTCTCTGATTCTTACATTTAAATCCTTTACAATAAGTACCGATTCTCCTTTATTTATGCATTAATCTAAAATTTCTTGAACTTTTTCGAGCATACTTTCTATCTTTAAATTGTTGTATACGCTAATTACATTGATTTTTTCATCATTTTATAATTTCAAACCCCTAGATCCCATTTTTCTACCCTGTCTTTAACCACACTTTTTCTAACATCAATTAAAACCCCTCTTTTAGCACTACCTTTTTTTCTCTCTTCAATTGCCGCTTTCCAGTACCAATTGTATTTCTTGTTTGGATTATTCTTCTATTAGTTTTTATCATATTTTATCAATCACGTTTCCTGTAAAACTATAACGTCAAACTTATCAAGATAATTTTTTATCTCCTTCGTTTTTCTAATACCCGCTATATTCCACAAAGTGAATTTCAACGCATTCTTTTCCCCATAATAAACTGCTCTTCTTCTATCAAAAAACCGATTTTTTTCTCTTTCTTTTGGCTGTACTAAATCCCCTTGTAATTCATCTCAAGCCCACCGTTGATCTCCGATCTTTAGTTTAAGAAACCTCTTACGAACCTGTAATCCTCTATTTTTTTCTTCCGCTTCTTTCCTTCTAATAAACTCAGTGACTTCTTTTTCTCTTCCCTTAAGGTCGTCTTCTAGCCATAAATTAAACCCTTTATGATTCCCCTTTTTCGCATTAATTCTACTTTATTTTTTAATAATCTTAGTTCGACCAGAATACCCCCTCCAACTGTTGTAATTCTAATTATCTGCGCTTTTACAGCTAATCCATGGTACGAAATTTCTTTTAATATCCACGCTGCGCTTAGATCACCTGAACCGTTTACATTAAATCTATTGTTTTCCAGCCCATCAAACGCTTTTTCTTTGCTAGCAATTATTTCTATGTTTATTTTGTTCGTCATTATAATATTAACTTTCCAGTATCGTTGCTATTCACACTGTTTGCGCTTTCTACTCTACATTTCACTAAGTTACTTTCCTGCCGATCAATCTCCTGTAGATCATTTATCTGATTTGCTACTCTTTTAATTAGTTCTCCCGATGAGTGTTTATAGTTTTTAGTCGCCTATCCACTGTTCCAAACTCCTCTTGTAGCTCTTTATTTTCTCGTACTATTTTTTTAATTACAATCGATCATTTCTTTTTTATTTCTAGCTCGCAACTTTTTCAATTGGTGCTTTAATTTTCTCAATAACTGTTGAATTTTTTCTGGCATTACCTAATACTCGTTAAAGTCTACTACGCTATTTACATCGTTTTTCGATTTCGCTCGCCTAATTACATTACCTCTTACCCTTATGTCATTATTATCGCCGTTGCTGCTGGTGCTGCTGCTGTCGCTTCTGCCATCGTTCACGCTGCTACTATCGTCGCCGTTGTTGTTACGACGTCTGCATCTGTCCCATGCAGTAATGCCAGACAGAGGACTAGAGTCGCACATGCGCAGAAGAGAGTTGTTGCTATTGGCTCAAGCCAACGGCGGCGACGGCACGCGGCACGAAGGAGTCTCTCCCCCTACTCTAGCCTGGTCTATCGTGTACATCTATATACATATCCCAAGCCCGCAGGCACACTTTATATACTACATCTATTCATCTCTAAACTACTGACGCGTTAGCCGAGTGGACTAGCGCTA
>JAPYYV010007023.1:0-21265 GCA_030522625.1 Copidosoma aretas | reverse complement strand
ACTAACTCCCCCCCTCATGCAATTGCCCGGAGGAAGCCGTCAGAAGGAGGACCATCGGGTGGCTTGTATCATCTTGTAGTTCAGCTTGTACCGTCTTCTCCCTACTTCCTTGTCGTATTCATTTACTTTTAGCAAACCTACAAATGCACTCTCCACTCGGGTGCCATCCCACATGTCGCGGTCACCTACCCTTTTTACATCTTTTGCTGTGTCGCACTCAATAAGGTCAACTTCCGGTACTGTAACTTTCCGTGCTTTGTTTGAAAAGTTCACACATTTCGCATGTACGAGTATTCTACCCTCTGCATTCGCTGCTATCTGGATCTTGCTGCTATCTTGAGATATTCTGCCGTCTTCAGCAGTATTTCTACACCACCTAGGCTCAATTTATTTTTTCTTGCACTAATTTCAACATTGTACTTTTCAAACATGTCTCACCTGAGGATTCCATCTACTTCGATCAGAAAATCCTGCGGGACTATATAGAAGGTGCACTTCATTCCGTAGATCATTGCGTCTACCGTGCCCTTCGTCTCACGTTCTCCATGAGTACCCCCAGCTATTTTTACCTTTACGTTTCTATCTAATAACGCATTTTCTTTTATATAATTTTCCCTTAGCAGCCAGATTTGAATCTCTGTATCTGCACAGAAGGCCGATTTTTTCTGTCGGAGATCAGCACTCTCTAGTATTACTGTCGGCAATCTGCGCCCCACCGCTGTGTAGTTTATTAGCACTGTAGGTACATTCTTTTCCTTATTATATTTCTTTATTGCCTGCGTATTTGTATCGACTTGCTTATAATCCGTGTTTTTATGCTTGCTTTTTCCCTTTTCCCATCCCTACGACTGAATGAGTTTTTTCTCTTTTGCGTCCATTTTCTGCCTTTCTTCGATTATATATTCATCAATTATTTCTTGCTTCCTACTACCATATATTGCCACTTTTTCCTGATGCTCGATGTTAGGGGAGTTCTCCGAGCATCGTTCTGATCGGCCCCTGTATACGAGACAGCCCATATTATCTTGGTTTAGCTGCCCCCGATTACTGTGCCCTTTTTGTGCACTCCAGTTCGTAACGCTTATTATTTTTCCAGTTGTAATTAATTGGGATGTTACTTCTACTGTTTTCCCTTTGTCCGTAACTTCTGTTATTCAGCCCGTTACATCCGTTATTGTTATTCCATTGATAAGCATATTCCATTTCGAAATCCCTCCCATATCTGCCGTAATTATAATTGTTTTCGAGATAATCTATTCCACGAGCCTTACTGCTAAACCTATAAGGCCAGGGTACGTTTCCGACCTGATTTTCAATTATGTAGTACCTGTTGTTATATTTTCCGATTGCCATTGGGGCATATGTTCTTCCTCTGTCTCTTCCGTCACTTTCATTTTGGTGCCGCTTCTTGTAAGGCTTCCTCACCACGACCTTTTTTTACAAGTCACCCGTTTTTTGTATCGTACCACAATGAGCGACATTCTTCTACTACGTGCCAATTTCTGTAACAGTATCCGCAGCCTCTGCGCTCACTCTTTTTTCTTGCATCTCTATCCATACTTGATCGAGGTGGCTTTATACTTACCATGTCCTTGAATTTTGATGTTACTGTGATAGCTTTGGTCAGTATCGCTGGCCTGCACTTCAAAACTTTGTGATTATACAGGGGCTTGAGTTCTAATATATATACTGAGTAATTACCTTTTTCTTTTTGTTTTTTTTTTAGTTCTTGTCACAATGCCTCTAAAATTTATGGGTCTGTGGCCTGCAGTGTTATTGCCCTATTGAGAAACCTTTGTACTCTATTCAAGTACTGCCCTACTGTCTCACCGTTCATTTGTTGTTCCGCTCGAATTTTTGCCATCGCTGTTTCTGCGCTGTTAATGGCCCCATATCTTTCTGTGATATCCTCGAGAAACTCTTGTATTGACTCGTATTGAGTCATCCTGTCACTTAATTGAGCCGCTGCACAACCTTTTAGCCTGCTTGAAAAGGTTTCAAGGGAATAAAGGACGTCTCTTTCGTCCACCTTCCAGCCTACTTCCCTAACCACCCTAGTAGATGCTGTGAGACTTAATGGACCCCCGGTAAACATTGGTATCGTTGGTATTATCCCACTTTACTTCTTAATATAATAGTACCTTTCCCTTTCTCACTCCCCCTGGTAGTCCGTATACCTGTTTTCGCGTAGTTCATGTCTCTGTGGCAATCTGACTTTTTTGGCACCTAGGTTCGTTACCCCGTCCAAAGTCTCTCTTTAGCCTTCGCGCTCCGTATATCTATGCTGTCGAATTTGCATACTCCTTGGCCACTCCCTTCTCTTCTGATCTTCTTCGAGGCCCATAAGCCCCCGCAGAAGCGTAGTTTTTCTTCTATCTCTGCTGTGCGCTTTCCTTATACTATCTTTCTCTTCCCTTTCCGAATACCTCCGCGGTAACTCCGACTCCCTTCTTATTGTGATATGCCGCCGTCTCTCTAGGGTCCCGGAAGATCTCCCGCATCTGAGTCATCCCCTTCCTCTCCACTCTCGTAACCATATAGCGGCTCTACATCTGATTCCGAGGCCCCGTCGTCTTGTAATATTTTACGGGCATCCTTTTCTTTTTACTTTTGTCCCTCAAAATGACTGTTTTTATGCCTCTAAGGATCTTTACTACTAAGTCCCTGATCTTTTGATTCATCTTACTTGATTCTTTTACCTCCGGGTCGTGACAAAATTTTAACTATACTTTGTCGTCCGTTATAACTTCCGCAGTTTTTCACCTTTCGCCATCCATTGCCGTAACTTACTTGATTAAATTATTTTCTCCCTGCATTTTTTTTTTACTTATATATTTTATGCTTTACCTCGATGGGGAGACAATTTACACAATTTTACTGAAGCCCAAATTTTCTCCCTTTTTCTTATCCTTTGCCCTTCTGCATTATTTTCTTCATTTATTGTTGTTATTATTATTTTTGTTTTTCTACCTTACCTGGACTGCTGCCACAATCAGAACTATAATCAGCATCCTGGTGGCCACGTTGGTCCCTTTTATCAAAAATATTTCTTTCCGATGGTACGTAGCGTGGCGTAGTCCCGTCTCCCTGTTCTCCTCCGTTCGACCTCCGCACTTCCAATCAATCGCCACGGACGTCCGCTTTTCACTGCTCGTTTCAGCAATCACTAATCACGTGTATCCTCTTTTCACTATTCTTCACCAATCACTAGTCATGTGCCCACTATTCACTGTTTGTTTTACTCACGTTGATTCTTTTTATTTTTCACGCACTGCACTATGGGTGCTTCCCGACGACAAAAAAGTAAAAAAACGTGATCAGTGGACAGTCCCTCGGCTTGGCATGTACGTTATTTAATTATCAAACGAAAGTGAAGCTAAGAAAGGCTATTGGGATCCTGAGGACTAAGTGCTTGGCATATAAATTATTTAATTACTTAACAAAAGTGCAAGCAGGTGAGCCCACTGGGCTACTGGGGATTAAGTGATTAGCATATAAATTATTAGATTAATAATAAAAATTAGAGCCAAGAGATCATATTGGGTTACCAGGGATTTAGAGCTTTGGATTAAGTTTATTTAATTTATTAAAGCAAAAAAGTTTTGTCCTTTTACTTTGTAAATCAGGCCAAATTGATTCAAAGTATGCGCTATACTATTGGTGCATCAAAGTGCTCTGTTGCATCAAAGGTCCCTTTTCCTGTAGTCAATCCAACCTTTGGGAGGGCCGTCAATCCCCCCCCCCCCTTCCCGGGTTACTGGATTAAAAAGCTTAGGATTTAGGTTATGTTGTTATTTAATCAATAATTTAATTAAGTATTATATTATTGACTTGCTGCCTTCTAGGTTACTTGGTTGAAGAGGTTGGGATTTAGGTTATGTTGTGATTTAATCAATAATTTATTTAAGTATCATATTATGGACGTGCTATCCCCCCGGTCACTGGATTACAAAGCTTGGGATTTAGGATATGTTGTTATTTCAACAATAACTTATTTAAGTATCATATTATTGACTCGCTGTCTCCTGAATTACTTGGTCAAAAAGCTTGGGATTTCAGGTTATATTGTTTTTCAACAGATAATTTATTCAATTATGTTTATATTGACCTACTGTCCCCCAGGCTACTGGGTTAAAAAGTTTGGGATTGAAGTTATGTTGTTATTTTTATAAATATTTATTCAATTATTATATCATTGATTTTCTATCCCTCGTGTTACTGGGTTAAAATGCTTGGAATTTTGGTTACTGGGTTTTTGTGGTTTTGCCTATATAGTTTTTTTTAATTTCCCGTAAGTTTGCCAGTCTCATTTAAGAGCCCTGGCGATATCATCCAACTCTCGAATCTCTCGATACTCGACACTCTTGACTTCAATTTCTCGACTAAGCGCTCTAAAGTTCGCGCTTGAGTGCAGAAATTTAGCCTGACCCCATGACTGTGTATAGAGCGCTGGCACTGGCGCCCGCGCTACAATGAAGAATAATCGAGAATCGCAAGTATTGATTACCTTAGATCTAGTAACTTCTCACCAAGACATTAACCTGACGACACAGAACGCTTGTACGCCTTGTTTATTAATTATTAAATTGGTAATAACATGATAAATAAAACCGAGTGATCAAGAGCGCTTGCTGGCCTCATGTATTAGTGAATAAATTGTTATTTATATCCTGAAAAGTATAACCAAGTAACCCAAAGTGCTAAAACTGGCCAAATTTCTTGGTCAATAAATTGATATTAACACAAGCATGGATACCAAGCAATCGAGAGCGCTTGCAGATCTCGTTTGGTGATCATAAATTGTCATTAACATAATATTATACACTTAAACGAAGTGACCCAGAGCACTTACTGGCCTTGACTATTAATCAATAAATTGTTATTCTTACAAGCACGTATACCAAGTGCCCCAGAGCGCTTACTAACCTCGTTTCATCAGCTAATACACTGTTATTTATATCACAAAAATTAAAACCTGGTAGTCCAGAGCGCTTACTGACCTCGATCAATAATTAATAAATTGTTAATAATACACAAGCACTTAAACCAAGCAGCCCAGCTCTTCTACTGACCTCGTTTGTTTTTTTGCAAAATCATTATTCATCACGTCATAACTAAATCCAAGTAACTCAAAGCGCCTACTCACCTCGTTTCTTAATATAGAAATTATTAACATAACGACTTAAACCAAAGTATCCAGAGCGCTTACCGGCTCACTTTGTTTACTGAAAACTTTTTTTTCATACCATATAAACTAAAACTAAGTGACTTAGAGTACTTACTGGTCTCGATTGTTTATTGAAACATTTTTTATTACATGGAAACTAAAACCAAGTATACCAGAGAACTGACTGGCCTTCTTCACTATACAAACATTATTATTCATAAAATAAAAAACAAAATTGATCAAACGGTACGCTTATTAGCCTCGTTATTAAAAAACTATTATTCATAAGATAAAAACCAAATCCACACGACCCAGAGCGCTAGTTTGTCTAGTTTTTTTTTTCTAAAATTACAATTACTGTTATAAATAATAAGTTTTCATAAACAAACAAAGCCAGTAAGCGCTCTGGATTACTTGGTTTTATTTATTATGTTATAAACAAATGATAATAATGTTTAAAAATATAGTTGTATGGCATATCTTAAACCACAAGCAAGATACGTCAAAAACAACAATCTTCATAGGTTCTCTGAGGGGACAAAAACATCGCTGCGCACAAATATAGTTTTCGGTCTATATTAAAACATAACCCTAATTAATACTATTTGTATTGTATCATTATAAAATCAATGTTAAAATTTCTGAGAAACGATTATCGTACCATTAGAGTATCATTAGAGATACGCAGAACAGATTTTTCATAGCTGTATGAGAAATACTTAAAAAATTTGAAAGTACGCCATAGCTTGGACAGAAAGCATGATAGGTCTAAAATAATAATTCTAAGTGGTATTTCTAAAAGGAAAAAATATTACTGTGCATAAATAGAGAGGCTTAGGTAGATATTAAAACATTACCTAAATTATAACGATTGATTGTACGTTACTGAAAAGAAGATAAAAAAAATGTAAAAATTATAGTACATACACCAGCCTTGCAAATTAGTAAAATTAAAATTTACAAGGGCCAAGTATTGTCCTTTTTTTGTTCCAGCATATAATTTGTTTATTATTATACCAAAAAGTACTTGTAAACTTTAACAGAAATATACTGATTGTACTTGTTTACGTAGTACTATGTTCAAATATGGTATAGTTTGGGTATAATATAATATTACTTCAAAATACTTTGTTGCTATTATGCTGAAATTTCTACTATGTATTTTTCTCGCGGTGTAAGTAATTATCTAATGTACAAAATAAGAAATTAAAAATCCAAAAAACTAAGGAACTTCACTGCCAAATCGGCTAAAACATGATTTTTAATACTAGAATCGTATGAAATAACGTTAAATTTGTGTTGTAGTGATTATTCTAAAACCATTTGACCATTACGTTTGCTTAGCATGGGTGCAGTCGATCGCTATTGGTCCCAATGATAGAGCAAGATTGTTATCAATATCATTAACAATAAAAATTGCTACATAACAGTGTTGCCAGAAAAATCAATGTCCTTATTGACACTATTGGCACTTTCACTACACCAAAAAAAAGTAAAAACGCGGTTTTTCTGATAAAATTGACTGAAAATCGTCGTGCAAATAAAGTAATAAAAAGCTCTTAAATGTTAAGCAATATTAATAAAAATAACATAGTTGGTCAAGACACTTTTGTTTCAGTACCAAAACATACATATATATTAGAGTTTCTTTCACATATTTGATCGAATTTACACTTTAAAAAATCGCTTGATAACACTAATTAAAAGTAGAACTATGTCACCAGTAAATGATAAAATATAACGATACAGCATTATTTAATCGTTATCAAAAAGTAGTGCCATACGATTTCACATTGGAATGCAAAATCATGTACGACTATTCGTCGGATAGTAGCTCCTTGTACGGTTCTTCGTTGAAAAGTAGCGGCGCACAGTGGGACCAAATGGCAAAATTTTTCTCAAAATAAGATAACTTCGGACAAAAAACTCGAATTTTCATAATTATTTTTTTATTTTGAAGGTTTTGAATAGTAGATTTAAGGAAGACTGATCCAAAGTTGTGATACGGTCCTGGGGGGGCAGGGAAAATCTTCCAAAGTGCCCCTAAATGTGAAAAAACCATTATGTTTTGCAAAAAATTTAGAATTTCCATCAAACACATTATAAAACGATTTCTCAAGGTTTAGTGTAACCTAAAGTTCGAAGTTACGGTCATTAAACGTATAATGTGACGAAGGCAGCGTAGTCGAATGACAAATAATAAATAAATATTATTTCATTATTAAATATTATTTCCTTGCATTTATAATACTCTTTATAAATGGACGAAAAATGATTTTTAATCCATAGTAAATGTTTAAAGACAAGTCAAGAGACATTTTTACATTTGGAATAGATTTTGAATTCTTTGCAGTATTGTTGATATTCCAAAATGGGCTTTAATAATAGGTTATTATTTATTAATTAGATTCTTTGCTTTACGCTTTAGTTGATACCCATATCATAGGGGCCTTCGAGGCATAGCTTATACACCACCCCAAGTTAGCCGCCATTTTGAATTGGACATGGCACAACACTATCAATTTGACTGCAGTCAGAATTACTTTACTCAGCATTCCCTTTTATTTGATACCCATATTGCAAGGATTGCGAGGGAAAAAAAGTTCGTAATCTTGTGTAAGCCGCCATTTTGAACTAGGAAAGGTACCTTATACCATTTTGTACTTGATATGTTGCGACTACCTATTACATTCTTATTTAAAATACAAAATGGTGTTATATATTCAACTTTTTTCAAGTAAATAGAGAATCCACAATTTTATATTTGACGCATTCATTACTATTTTACTAAGTGTACTTTTCTATTTCATGACTACAACATACCGGTTGTAGAAAAGTAATTAATCCACCATTTTAAGTTGTCTGCAATTTTTCATTTAGGATTACATAACACTGTTCGTAGTGCTATACTGAGAATTCTCTTTCATTTGATACCCATATCGGAGGGGGGGGGGGGTGTGGAAATTTTATTAATCGGCTATTTTGTACTGAGCGCCATGTTCGACATAGCCTGAAACAATACAACTATAGCGCAACTATAGCGCAATATAGATGGAAGAGGTCAATATAACAATTTGACTAATTGGAACAATACACCTTACGTTAATCCACATATCGTAACTGCAAGTTATATTATTATTTTAAAGAGTTTATGACAAACAAAACCTAAACATAAAAAGAAATAATGGAAACCATGAATTTTTCCTCATGTCCTGGCCGCCATATTGCTACCGCCATCTTTAATCTGCCGAAATGACCGTAACTTCGAACTTCAGGACACTAAACCTTGAGAAATCGTTTTATGATGTGTTTGATGGAAATTCTAAATTTTTTGTCAAAAATGATGGTTTTTTCACATTTAAGGGCACTTAGGGGGATTTTTCCTGCCCCCCCAGGACCGTATCACAACTTTAGACCAGTTTTCCTCAAATCTACTATCTAAAACCTTTAAAATAAAAAAATAATCATGAAGATTCGAGTTTTCTGTCCGAAGTTATCTTATTTTGAGAAAAATTTTGCCATTTGATCCCACTGTGCGGCGTGTACGGTTCTTCGTTGGAAAGTAGCGGTGTGTACGATCCTTCGTCGGAACGCGAGGGCGCGTACGGTTTTTCATCGGAAAGTAGCTACTTGTACGGTTTTTCGTTGGAACGCAAGGGCGTGCACAGTTCTTCGTCGGAAAGTAGCGGCGTGTACGGTTAATTATCAGATAGTAGCGACGTGTACGGAATATATTGGAACGCAAGGGCGTGTACGGTTCGTCGTTGGATACTTTGACAAGTACGTTTCTTTGTCTGAGGCATCGGTATAATATACACATGAAACGACTAGTAACTTAAGTAAACAATTTCTCCTAAAAGAATCAGTTACACGTGACTCTCGCCAGAATGACTCTTGATCTGATTAGTTAAGACTAGCTGAGAGTGGGAAAATTTAAAAACGAGATTTCGAAAAATTAAAGAAGTAATTTAAATTTGGAAAATGAAAACTAACTGTTATAAAATAGATGATCATTTTGTTATTCTTGGAAAATAATGGAATTTGTTGTCTTTGGTTAATAGTTAGGGGTTGGCGCGTGAAGCGCGCAGAGGGCAGAGCCCCCTAGTCACCAAAAATTATCGCATGCTCAGCAGATCGATACAGACGCCCAAAATTCATTTACCGGATTTTTATCATGACTTAACCTTAAAATATTTAAAAATAGGCAATATCTTGAACAGAAAGCCAGATACACAATAAATAACAATTTTCATAGGTTTTTTAAACAAAAAAAAAATCGTTGCACACGAATAGAGAGGTGTTAGTTGATATTTAAACATAATATAAATTATCAGTGTTTTTGGTGTATCTTTATGGAGTCAAGGTGGAAAATTTTAGCAAACATTTTAGGAGATTTACAAAATCATCACAATGTACAGAATGTATTTTTTTGTTTTCTTGTTTAAACATAACCTCAAAATTATTAAAAATACGTGAAATCCCTAACGTAAAGATATATAGACCAAAAATGATAATTTGTATGGATTTTATTACAGACAAAAAATCGTCGCACACAAGTAATGAAGTGTAAGTCTATGTATCAAAAATATTTGATTTCGAATAAGTTGGCTGTATATTTATGCACTAAAGATTACAAATTATAAAAATATTATTGCATTTTTAGAAAGTTGTTGCATTTGTGCATACGCAATGCCAGAGCTCTAGTGTGGCTGTGTAGTCATTTATATTTCATGTAGTATAGTTTATGTACTATGAGTGTAAGTGCATGTGTGTGTATGTACATATAGATGTATAGTGTATACAATAATTCAAATATATGTACACTAGTGGGGCTTCGCCCACCCGCGCACTTCACGTGCCAATTACTCAGGAACATGAAAATTGAAACATAAAGATAATAAGTGCAGTTTTAGAACTTGATATTGTTTTTATACTTCTAATTGATTCGTACTCTATCAATTGATTTATGACTAGTAATTTACCACAGCTGAATTTGTAAAAATTATAATACTTCTTATAATAGATATATCTTAAACTATCTGAGGACTATATGAGTTTTATTAATATGGTATTGGTTATGAGAAAAGATAGCACAGAACATTGGGAATTATTCACTTATAAAATATATAACAAAAGAAAAATACTTTTTTAAGAATGTTTATGTGCAATAAAAGTTTCCCGGAACCATTCGTCAAAGCTACAATATTTAAGAAAAATAGATATCTAGAATACAAAGAAAAAAAAAAATTTGTTCCATACCTCCGGCGGAACTACGACTACCTCCCTTGTTATCTTGAGGCGAAAGTACCACATTCCCCCTTGGGTAGAAATTCGCATTCGCTTGCTCGTAGGAAAGTATTTTGCCATCCTGTGCGTGTTTGACACCCTCGCCTTCGGCTCGGGAGGCAATTTCCACGCAGAGGATGCCAAAATACTTTCCTAATAAGCAGCGAATGCAATTTCAACCCAAGAGGTTATGATGCACTTTCACTTCTCGAATTTAAGAAAAACGTCGTACTTCCACCGGAGTTATGGAAAAAAACGTTATTTTTTACGCGGGAGGTAAATAAAACGCCCGCACGTACATGTTTTAACACCCTCGGCTTCGGCTCGGGCGTCAAAACACGTGCGTGCGGAAGTTGTATTTCCCCCCTTCGTAAGAAAATCTACTATTCCTATGATCACGTATACAAAACTAAGAACAGAGAACAAAATCCAGTTGATATTCGATGGTTATGACTTATAATAATCTCTTGTTGATGAAATACAAATGTGATATAAATGTTGAATTATGTGCTTTTATACAAAGCATAAAATATATTTTTGATTGTATTCATATAGGTAGTGACAGAGCATTTGTAAAAATTAAAAAATAGGATGAGTTCAAAAAAGAAATTTTAGATAAATTCAAAGCTTATGTTAAAGGTAGATATTAAAGTCCAATGGAACCCGCTTGGCGACTGCAAGTATTTCAAATTTGTGGTAGAAGTCACAAGGTAGTAAATTTAGCAATTTATTTTGAAAATCAACAAATACTTGTTTCTGAAGAAAATAACATTGAAAATGTAATAGAAAAATGGCACACTCTTCTCAGGGCGTGGTTTGTTTTAAACAAAGTTTATGGTTTTGCACGATTTTTGAAGTGCGTCAATATTCTAGAGTATTATATCTTTAACAACCAACTTACAATTTAGGAAAAAAGAAAAAATGTCATGAAAAACACTGCAATTGGCAGATAAAATATTTTTTCACCTAAATATCATGAAAGGTTATTTTTTATTTGATTATAAATAAAGTGAAAGAAGCAACTTCTTTTGAACACTTGAAAACGTGTAATAAAATTACTTATAGAACATTTAGAGGTACTGCAATTTCCATGGGTTTAATTAAACATAACTCTTGAATTCATAAATTTTTCGAAGACGATAGTATTGTTATGTTGCCATTCCAGTCAAGACAATTTTTCACGTGGTTCTTGCTATGAGAAAACATGAAAGAAAAATATATTTGGGACAGATACAAAAGTAAGTTTATGGAAGACTTCAAAAACAATAAAGAAAAAACCTCTTACATATGAACCAAATTTTTCAATCAGAAAATAAATCTGGCGAGTTATTTGATATACCAATGCCAAAAATTATTGAGGTAGAAGAAAATCATGATACCATAGAAATTGAATTTTGTAGAGAAATTTTGGAATCTCCATATATTTAGTTGAATCAAGATTTGAAAAAAAAAAATTTTTTATCATATGCGATCAGGAACATAAAATTTTGTTTTATGGATTGACCTGAAGTTTAAGGTAAAACATTACTATGCAGATCATTCATTTATTATCTCATTTCTCAAGGAACAAAAATTATATCAATGGTATGGACTTGAATTGCTTCAGTATTACTTCCAAAAGGAATAACAAGTCACAGAACATTTCGCTTACCTTTAAAATTTAATAACTTTGTGAGCGCATTTTCAGAATCTCAATCTGAAAAAAATTGCAAAAAGCAAATTTTATCATTTAGAATAAAGCTCTTATGATTTCCAAAAAAGCTGTGGAAATAGTTGATCGGACGCTTCGCGACTTGTGTACTACAGAGATCAACTTTGAAAACAAATTAATTGTTTCGTGTGGTGAATTTCGTTTAATTCTACTTGTTGTAAAAAAAGTAACAGAAACATTATAACAGCAGATACGATAAAATCATCAGCTATTTGGTCACTATTCAAAATTATACAATTATAGATTATTATTGTATCAAATAATAATCAGTTTTTAGAATTTTCATTCAAAATCAGAGAAGGAAAAATTAAAAAATTAAAAGATCCTGCTGAATGGAAAACTAGAGACAATTTCAAGAAAATTTTTGGTCCAAGTAAGTTATACTTCAACAAGCAGCGTTATACTTACTTCTTATAACAAATACGCGTATTTTGTGACTAACAAGATATTAAATTAAATGAAAGTGATAACTAAAACTTATTTTAGTATAGAACTTGCAACGTATAAACGTGTTATAAGACGGACGATGATATTTCTTTAAATTTCCAAACTAAAATATCAAACAGTACTCGTAAATGTCCTCATAAATTAAGCTTAAAAATTGGTGCAATAGTTATGTAAATAAGACATTTGAGTATAGCTGATGGGTTGTGTAATGGGACGCGACTTAGAGCAACAAATTTTTTAGAGTTTAATACAGAAGTGTACATTATAACTGGGAAGGACGTTGGTAATAAAGTGTTTGTACCAAAAATAACTTTAAATACAGGAAATTCATCATCTTTGCCGTTTACCTTATATAGAAAGCAATTTCCTTTGATACTAGCATTTAGAATGTCTATAAATAGATCACAAGGTCAAAGTTTCAATAGAGTGGGTTTGTACTTGAAAAAACCTTTGTCTATCCATGGCCAACTATACGTTGCTTTTTCAAGATGTAGAAACGAAAACAAAATCCTTAATTAAATTGATTGTGAAATCAATTCAGAAATAGAAAATGTAGTTTGGTAAAAAGTTTTTGATTGATGAATCACCTAATAATGCCTTAATTCAATTTATTTTTATGTTATTGACACAGCTAATTTTAAAAAGACCTTATATGAATTGATAAATTATTATTTAATAATATTACATGTCATGATTTAGTATTATTATATAATAAAATAGTAGTGTTCTAAAAAATTTATTTTTATTTATGTGTAAAATTTGCTTCTAGTACCAAATTAAAACATAAGAGAAATTTAATAAATTTTTTGAGCAAAACTTTATTCAATACGATTATTTTGTACATATTAAAGAAAAATTATTAAAGTAATTTTTTTTAACCATGTATACACCACGGAAGATTATACCAGACAGACGGGTTCTTGTTAAAAAAATCACGTTAATAGTTATTCACTAAAAGGAATATTATTACTACTTTTTTAAAAACTTGGGACAAGTTCTGTCTCTTTGTAGTTGTAGAGCTACTGGCGAAGACTATTACGATTATTCTTAATTTATGATCATTCTAAATTTTCATCCATGTATGTAAAAATATGATGTCGTATAAATACATGTATTGATCATGGATTTTAACAGTTAGTCATAAATAAAATTGGCAAAAAAAAAGGTGAGCGCACCAAAGTCTCTATATTTATAAATATAAAATATAAATTCATAATTTATTGGAATAGAATCCGTCTATTTGCCTTCTAGGAAGCATATAATAATAAACAATATTTTTAAATGAATATCTTGTATAATTGTTATTTTGTACGAGATCTTAATCGTTAATTCAACATTATTGTTATTGTACCTCATGCATGAAACATTGACGGTAAAAGGGTGTGGAGGGGCCCCTAAAAATATGGTGGGGGAGCTTAGGTTGATTTTCGAATGATTTAAATCAAAAAGAAGGAAAACAATTTTTACCTTATTTAGCGGGGGGTGGGGGAAGGGCTGTCAAAAAGTAGTCGGCAGGTGCACAGAATGGGTAAAAAGTGACTTTTACGTATAAAATCAACTTTCTGGCTAGAGTTTTGTAGTTATTTAGTGATATTTTTTTTTTAATATTTAAAGTAATATTTTTTTTTTAATATTTGAAGTGATATTTTTTTAAAAATATTTGTAATTAAATTCTCTTTCGATTTCTCTGGGCAGATTTTTATGCAAGACCTACTTTTTTGTAATGGCCCAATAACCTCAAAAAAATTCGTGCTTTTTATTTTTGATGTGAAAACATCTTATGCGGGGCCTCGACCTTTCCGCTTGAAGAGTGAAAATTTTCGAGCGTTATCGATTTTGAGGCGCTTAGCGTTACGCTTGATATAGGTATACTATAAGGCTTATATGTGCGTTCGTGCTCGGCGAGAGAGCCGACGGTGCACGCGAGGCGGAGAGTGGGAGAGAGAGAGAACGCGCGTGCAGTACTTACAAGTATAGCGGAGGACTGAAGCAGCAAAGTGAGAGTCACCGTATATAAATGAATATCATCACAGAGCAGACTACGCGTGGATACAGAGATCAATACGTGTGTGTAATATCTGTATGCGTGCGCGTGTGCAGTGCAGCAGTCAGCCGTCGGCAGTTTACGTTTCGTCCACGTTCTCGGAGACTCGATGTTAATGCCCAAAGTGCTGCGTATAGATATAAAGTCTCAATTTGTGCACGTGTTCTCGAATCCTACTTCATGCGTAAATTTTTCATGGAGGATGAAGATTTTTTTCATTAATGAACGATTTTCTCGGGGTGGGATTCGAGCCTCTTCAACAACCCTACCGTTTCTACCCCACCGTTAAATAAAAATACCGTAAATAAAACCGCTCACGAGTATAACTACCGTATGGCAGTATACACATATATAGTGTCAAATGCCATGTCTGAGCCTTCTAGCGATGATAAATATAGAAAAAAAAGTATATAGCCATACTCGTACGTGCATATAAACAGTGGCACGTGTATATCTGTATAGGCCGGAGAGAGATCTAGATCTTCGGTGTACACTACTTAGATAGTAATTATAGCTTTTTTATTTACTGAAGACCTAATTTTTATTACTTTTTATGCATTCAATCGATTGTACGCTTTATGTGCAGAATTTTTAGCAAATATTTTTAACATGAGATACGCGATTTAATACTGCTTGTACGGTCAACTTTTTTAAAATTTCAAAAAATTAAATTTGTTGAAATTTCATGTACCATAAAAAAAAAGAAAAACAATCACGTACTTATAACTAGTATATACATGTTTTCATGTTCCTGGGGTCGCACGCGACACTTTATTTTATTTTTTTGATTGTGTCTCCTCTGAGTGTAAAATACATAAAGAAACTATTGTGCTACAAGTTTTTGAGCTCGCTAAATACAGAAGTGCTATCTGATAACTGAAATTCAAAATGGTGGACCCAATGTGGAAAACAATTTTTCTTAAATCATCAAGGTTTGTTGAAAAACGTATAAAAAGGTTTTAGTGGTCGCTGATTACAAATTTGCCATAGACTAACCGAAATTCAAAATGGCAACTTGAATTTGGCGGAAAAATTTTTTTTAATCATAAAAACTTATAAAAAACACACAAGGAAGTTTCTGCGTTCACTAATTACAAATTTGGTATTAGATAATAGAAAATCAGAATGGCGGGAACAATACGGCAGACGAAAGTTTTTTTAAAATCATAAAAATCTGCAAAAAAACGTCGAAGAGTGTTTTTGTGATCGCTAATTATAAATTTGCCATAAGATAACCAAAATTCGAAATGGCGGACTTGATATGGTCGAAAACACTTTTTTTTTAAATCATAAAAATTCGTAAAAAACGTATAAAGGGGGTTTTAGTGGTCGCTGACTACAAATTGGCTATCAGGTACCCAAAATTTAAAATGGCGAATAAAGCATGTCGGACAAATATTTGACCATGAAAATTCGTCAATGATGTATGTGGGGGTTTTTGAAATGATATAATGATAGTTGGAATGAATTTCATAATAAATAAACGCCAAATGTATGTTGTTATTTATATTACAGTTTTATATCTTCATCGTCAAGATGAATATACCAAAAAAATTGAATGAAAAATTTCAACCTTATGCAGATCCAAGAGAAAATATGGTTATTAAGGTCATTTATAGATTATAAATCATATTGTTTGTGTATGTGGACTAATAATAATAGTAATTAAATACAATTTCTCACGTAGTTGTTAGTAATATGTGAATGACGATTACACATTTATGGTATTGGACAGAGTCTATGAAATCAGCGACTACTAAAACTCCCGTATACGTTTTTACACAAATTTTCATAATTTAAAAAAATATTTTCGGTCAATTTGAATCCGTCATTTTGAATTTCGATTATCTTAAAGCAAATTTGTAATCAGGGATCACAAAAACCCCTTTATACGTATTTTCGCAAATTTATGTAATTCAAAAAAAAAATTTTTTTCCATTTTGGATTTACTACATTAAAATTTGGTTAGCTGATAGCAAATTGGTATTCAGCGAGCTAAAAATCCTTTTATACTTTCGTCCGCGAATTTGTATGTTTTAAAAAAAAATTTGTGTTCCATATTAAATCCTCCATTTGGAATTTCGATTATCTGACAGCATATTTGTAATCAGTGACTACCAAAATACCTTCATACGTTCTTTTGCGAATTTTCATGGTTTAAAAAAAATTTTTGTGTGCCATTTTGAACCCGTCAGTTAGATTTTGGTTATTTGACGTCAAATATTTAACCGTTCACCACAAGAACCCCACATACGTTTGATCGCAAATTATCGTACCAAAAAAAAAAATTTGTTTGCTATATTAAATCCTTCATTTTTAATTTTGGTTATCTGATAAAAAATTTGTAATCAGCTACTAGTTAAACCTGTTTATACGTTTTTTAAATAATTTTTATGATTAAAAAAAAAATTTGGCTGTCATATTGAATAAGCCATTCTTAATTTTGGGTATCTAATAGCAAATTCGTATTAAGCGAGCTCAAAAGTTTATGTACAATAGTTTCTTGATGTATTTTACATTCTGAGGAGACACAAACGTGAATACATATGAAATCCACGAATTTTTTTTAAGGTATGGTGACAATTAAAAAATTGTAGGTCTTTAATAGAAAATCTGATCACAGAAATCGATAGAGAATTCAATAAAAAATATTTTGAAAAAAAAATCGACTAAATAACTACAAAAATTTCACCGGAAAGCTGATTTGAATCGAAAAAGTTTATTTATCCTGAAGAGGGTTATTGGGCCCCGGGGGGGGGGGGGGGGGGGGGGAGGGGGTGGCGGGGAGGGGGGGGGGGTTGTGAACAGCCCTACCAAAACAACTATATAGCGTGTGACACGGCAATTTGACGTGTCACAAGACTACCTGAATTACACGGTCAGATTTGCTATATATTGCGTATTTAAGTACACGCATTCGTGCTATACAAATAGCAGTAAGGTACACAGCGTGGCTCTTTTGTGTCTGACCCTACTCCCCTACTACCGTATAAAATATTATTTGTCCAGCGGCTGTACATAGAGATACTATATCAAACATAAATACCAAGGACTGGATACTGATATTGCTAATTTCTAATGCATATCTATGACGAGGGCCCATATATATATACGCTACCTGCCGCCTACCAGCAGACTGAAGTCCATTTCTGTTGCACATCTAAGCTTCAAACAAGGACGGATAATGTGGCCTTACACGAGGCCGCCAGTGCAACGTCGATCTGGCAGACCCTTGCTAGCCGCGGAGCTGACGACATCAGTCATTCTCTCTCGCTGGCCGTCCGATCACTGAGCTACCTAACGTAGTGTACCTGGCTTCGTAACCGTTGTATGTGAGGCCGTACCATCCTCGTTCCCGAACAACCTTGTAGAGCTTTTTTCCTGTTTTCGAGAATAGCCTGGTTGGTTTTAATGTGCAGTGCAGTGTGTTGAGTTAGCTGAGCAGTCGAGCCCCCATACCCCACCCTCTTTTCATCATTAAAAGCTACGCGTGTGCACTAAGTCTCGTTAAGCTTTAATAAAAAGCACCATAGTTGCAAGTCGCGCATAGACGGTACTTTACCAGCGTGTATGCTTGCCGATATATTATTGATGTATTTAACAGACTCTACCAGTAATAAAAGTTTATTAGTTCTTTGAGTGCAGTGTTTCTATTGTTTTTTTACAAAAGCGGTAGTGTGTGTATACAAGTGCACTTGCAGTAGCCAGCAGACATTCAATTGTACGTTTGGTGCACATTATTACATATCATAACTGTCTGCTGCTACCAGGGCCTCTTGCCGCTACCAGGGCCTCTTGCCTCTTTCCGTACCCTCTCGTACCTTTGTCCCTCCTTAGTCCCCCCCTTCTGCTACACTGGACCGTGTCATAAATGTAGGTATATCTCTTCCCATAGTATATAGTTGTATGGGATTTTAGCGATATTTACCTCCCCCACCCTCCCTCTCCCGCCTCTCAGTGCCCCCTCCTCCTCAGCACCCCTTCACCGCCCCATCATCTCCCAATCGGTAAATATTTTGATATTTGTCCTTTGTGTGGTTGTATTCGTTTTAGCGTCACTTACTGCTCTCCTCTTCTTCTTTTACTTTTTTTCGCTTCCCTAAGTCCTATTTCACATTTGATTTTTGTCAAGGTGATATAGACAAGAACAACAATTAATATATTTTATAAAATTATCTTTTTATTTTTGTTGCATCTTTGCAATTTTCTTCACATATTATCGTTGCGTGAAAAACTTTTTCCACGTACATTACAAATTTTCTTGAGTTACCTTGATGTAATGTCATATGTCTCGTAAGATGATAGTGTCTTTTATACATTTTTTTACGTTTTGTACACTTAAATTTTTTTTCAATTTTATGCTCCCTTATGTGGCGAATGTAATTTTTGTATGTAATAATAACGATTTTAAAAATATCACATTTGTGATATAGTTCCAAATGTGTTTGCACATGTAAATTTAAATCGTCCTCGAAAGTGAATTTCAAAACACATTTTTGACATTTATATAAATTACTCTCGCTAAAAAAAAAAAAAAAAAAAAAATTTGTTTTATTATTTATTTGTTATTAAAAAAGAATCAAACTTTAAAAAAAGTCGCGCTTGATCTTTATGTGAAACAACATTTATTAAACCAATAGTTTTATTTTTTTTCACGCGTTTACGTTCAATCTATTCTTTAGTTTAAGGGTTGTATATGTGATGGTCTGGAATATTAATGTATTTAGTTAAGTTAGCAAATTCATCTTTTTTATGAAGTTCAAACCACGCTATCAATGGTGTTTTCCAATGTTGTATTGATTCCAAAACTTTCTCTTCATCATGAACTATTTTTTGTTTGTTTTCAAGATGAACCGGTAAATGAAATACAGAATAACTACGTCCACAAAAAAGGGGATTCTTGTAGTCGCCATGCAGCTTTCATGGGACTCAAATAACATCTGTCTATGTATTTTGAAATTTCTTTGTATATTTCCTTGTCAGGTTCCGTTTGTTTCTTTAATTTACATATAGCTCGATCTCCTCCTTTGTAAATCTATTCAAAAATGTGATTAATGCTTCAGATTGACGCACAGCATTCTACATTAATATGACAGTTATATTTTCTTAATAAAAATTCATCATACGGAACAACCATTGAATTGTCTACTGGAATTTTAACATTACTATTTTTTATCCTGTAGACGTAGTTTAAGTTTGTATTGTTAGTACGTTTGTACTCGGAATAACCGTTCTTTGTGAATTGTGTCTAAAGAAAATTTTTTAGGAAAATTCTTTTTGCAAATTGTGCTGGTTTTATCATAACATGGACTTTTTGAACTGTATGGTCCGTGAAGCATATGCTTTATAACTAACTTTTGTAATTTAATATCATTTGATGGAATTTTAGCTAAAATGTATTTATTTACATCTTTTGGTGTGAACAATTTATCATTCGGATGTAATGTAATAAGAATGTGTGCATAAGTGAGTCCTCTTTTTTGAAATTCGATTGTATATACGTATGCAGTCATATTCCCAAAAAGTCTGTTTTTGATATCATCTAGAATCAATTGTAATTTCGTTTGAAATAATCTCACCGGTATATTTGGATTATAATTAACTGTTGTGTTTTTTGGGAAATTTTTAAGAATAATTTTTAATTCTTTCCATTTTGGATTGCATGTAACAGTTACAAATAAATCAGGCTTGCCACATTTTCTCATGATAGCTATAGCATCTTGATAATGCTGTTTCATATACCTCGGTCCTCTTTTATATGATGATGGTAAAATAAAGAGATTACAAATTTTTTCATTTTCGAAATTTTTCGAAACGTTGGAAGCGCTATTCACTACATGGTCAAGTAAACCTTGATAGCATTCTAATCTCAAATTTTTCTGATTATTTCTGAAAAAATTCATTCTATCACTTTCGACCATAATGTCAGCATGTACAAGATAATTTTGAGTTAGCCTTCCACTATATAAAATTGGACTAAAGTTTTCTGAGTCAGGTATGAGTGACATAATAAGACATTTATTACACAATGATGCAGTATACGATTAAGAAATTTCTGACAAAATGTTTAAAAACAACGAGTATTCAAAAAAGAGTATCACAAAAAAATTTTATATGATAAGTTGTATTCATGCAGTAAATGTACTACAAATATTTTTTTGTGAAAGCAATTTAAGCAAGCACAAAAAAATTTGTAAATTGTGATATTAAAATAAATCTATTTCTTAAATTGTTGATGGCAAATAATAATTTAAATACTCTTAATAACAAAATTAATGTATTTATGATGTTAAAATAGGTTAATTTATTTTTCTTGTTTAAAATAATTTTATGGTCCAATACATTTTTTGAAATTCTTCTAAATATTAAAATTTCATAAACTTTTTGCCTTATTACTTTTTATTACCATAACTAAAAATTTTATTTGCAATCAATAATACTTTCTAATTGCTTATAATATTAAAAATGTTTCCTGCTGTTAAACTATTTATTAATAAAATTAAATTTATCTTCTTTAAAATGATTCATTTCATTTCTTATACATATGTGTATATATATATATATATATATATATATACTAGTGGGGCTTCGCCCCCTGCGCGCTCCGCGC
>JAPYYV010007022.1:0-23002 GCA_030522625.1 Copidosoma aretas | reverse complement strand
ATTAGAATCGTGTAAGACGGGATAGTGTGTGGAAAGTGTTTTTGTGTATGTGTAGTGATTGCGGTCAACAACGAAACCAGTAGGACCCACCCGCCCGGCCCGCCAGTGCCCAACTACAAGCCCGCGATCCAGGAACCCGGTACCAGCTGGGTTCTGCTGTGCTTTCTAAAACAAGCCACCATATAGTCTCTTCAGTGGTAGTAAGCTAGTGTTAACTGGCCCACCACATCTTTTGTATTCTTGAGACGTACAGCCTTTTTAGCGGTAGTAGCATGGTATTATTTAGATCACCGCATTGGCCTCACCGAGAGAATCCCACCAAGTCTTGCCGCGTCTGTGTCAGTGTAGTGTGTGTATGTGAGAGGAATGTATTCACCGCCACTTACCTCTATTCATGGCTAGTTTGTATGCCGTTAGTCTTTAAGCCCCCTCACCCGACCTAGGCTGCAAGCAGCACGGTCTACGATAAGGTGACGCATACCATGGAGGGGGAGTAGTAGACGTGGTAGTGGTGTTAATAGTAGTAGTAGTAATAGTAGTAAAAGAGGTAGTAGTAGTTTGATAAATTATTGAAAAATTTGTAGTCGTATTTGTAGTAGTAGTTCTAGTAGTAGTGGAATTAGATCTTGTAGTAGTTGTTGTAAAAGTAGTAGTACAAGTCATTTTAGTAGTAGTCAAAGTACAAGTAGTGGTTGTAAAAATTTAAAGGTCGAAATTGGAGTAGTAGCCGTTGTTGTAGAAGCAAGTTTAGCATGAGTAGTTGTAGAAGTGTCGTTCAAGTAGTTGTACTATTTGATGGGACCTTTGACAAAGAAGCAGAACCAGAATTTTATTTTGTGAGCTTTACTTAGTGAGCAAAAAAACTTCCTAATACACTATTTTAAGCCTTTTAAACGCTACACATTTACGCCTTGAAGTAATATGCTGTTTTAAGAAAGTAAAACGATGGTGCCATGTAGGTTTTAACGATGATGACAGTACGTTGCATATAAGATGTTTGGAAAGATGCCTTACTATATCCGTAAACGTAAGTTCGATATGCATTTTTTCTTACGGCATACAAGTGCTCTTTTAGTTTACTAATATGACAATCATCTTTGAACCAGTAAGGCCCATGCACCCGCATCGACTGCCAATCGTTTTCCCGACGAACATTCTCAGGTAAGGTAAAAAAATTGCTTGGAGGATGCAAAATCCAATAATTAATCACAGTTCTCATAAGAGACGTTGCCACCACATCTTTAGTTAAAAACTGTCGCGATGCGACAAAGCAAACATTGAATCTTTATCACATAATAATCCTTACATAAATCTATTTTTACAAATCTATTGCTATAATAGCACGTATCTATCACGTTTGACACCAAGTAATAAGCTGAGCGGCAGTCTACGTGCACATTTGTGTATATACGTTGACTTTACTAATACTAACCTTAACCCCTCCAAACATCTGTAAGCGTTTAAATTTTTCTTGCTAAAGGCTCCAAAACATATGTGTCGTACGTATGTAACACATTTTACAATGTCAGTAAGAGCTATACATCATAATTTTCGATCGTAAGGAAGAATTGAAAAACGTTTATATACACATCAACAATAAATTGCCATTCAATAAAATCATTTACGATCATCAGAATTTTTCGATAAAAAGAGTACATCAATTCTTTTGAATTACACATCATTCACTTTTTCTTCTTCTTGTTCTTCTTGAGTGTCGGTGACATCTTTCTACTCCATGTGAGAGTAGAACTTCTTTACTCGTCTAACATTATGGACAGCACACAGAGATTTATCTGCACTATTATGATGTGGGTAAGCGGTATCTTTTGTTGGAAGCTCGAACGGTAGACAATCAGCCGTATCAATAACTTTGAAATTATGCCATTCAAGGTATGTTTCTATTTAGTTCTCCAATTACTGAAATCATCTTAGCATGTTTGATATCCTCACGAAACACATTGCCAATTTACGTGTGGTCGATATCACCTGATTTCTAATCCAATCCATGATAGCAAAGCTCAAGCCATTAATTTTCAAACTTATACTTTTCCATTAATCTGCGCCAAGAAAATAGTGGTTTATAGACAAATACTTGCTGCCTTCCATCTCGATCAAGCAAAAAAATTGCTAACTCGTTGAGCACGTAATCTTTTTCACGCTTCTTAAAGCTCTGTATGTCCACTACGCTTTCCAATGGAGTTAATTTGCTTATTGTCGGTTTAAGTGATATGTCGATAAAGAAATTATTTGGTTTCTTGATGATTTGACAATTCTTATCATCTTCTGATTTTCCCTTTGATTTGCAAATGCATCAGCATGTTTATTTTTAAATTTGCCCTCTCTACTTAACGTTGTTTATCGTCTTCTTTTTTTCTGCTCTGCTGACCTTTATTTATGATGTTTAAAAGTCAAATGATGTCAGAAGAGTCATAAATCAGCTTTGATAGCCTTCCATGAGTTTCTTAACGTTTCTACTTATCGATCTATACTGAATAACACTATCATGTATAATCAAGCAATAGGCCGAAATGTTGTCGGAAAAACTAGTATGAGATTGAAGTCCTAGGCGCACAGCTACTGGCGTATTTTTCAAAGACTCATTTCTCTCTAAGCAGTCGATGACTATGAGAAAAATATCATTCTAAAATTGATATTTACTCAAAAGAGGCAAACGAGTTTTGTCATAATATAAATTCTACAAATTAGCATGCACGTCATATAACAGTGCTTACTAATGACATGCTATATCTAGATTGAGATTACTGTAAGGATAATACTGTGAATTGAGATATAGTTTTATATTTCTTACATTACAATGCTCAAGCTTACTAGCAACCTTTCTGATTCTTACGATTTGTCTCGAAAGCTAAGATAACAAAACAAAGCTCTCCTAACTGATTGGACTTCTTGAAGGTCCAGATATGTTTAGATGTTGTAGGCAGGAGCGGATATTTAAAGAGCTTCCCAGACCAAATACTCATAAATATAGACTTATCTTTTTGGAAATAATTAAGCAGACGAATTTTGTAAGGATTTGACATTACAACATAGGGCAAAAGCCATTTCAGTTTTACTATAACTATCATAGAGTTTTTCCAAGCTGCTACCGTATTAGCGGCACCATCAGCCGGGGATGTTTGTGTTTGAATTATTTCTTGATAAGTCTATATTTCACATTAACAATTATTTTACTATAGTTCTTAGCGAAGTCGAAAAGCATACAGCATGCGATGGATGTATCAAATTACTACTATCATCCGTTAGAATTGCCTCCCTCTATTAAATATCAAGCCAGCCTGCATTTTTATTTGTTGAATTTGAATAAAGACTAAGTTCTGGCCAGTTTTTCATGAGAGTTGTCAAACCTACTTTTCTACACTCATCTATCTCTATAGCGTTTATCTAATATCTTATCCCAATAAATAGGTGACAGATGGCGTTGTTAACCGATTTAGTATTTGTTGTTGCTCTATTACCATCAATTTTAACTGATTTCCCATAAATATGTAAGTAACTGCAAGATGGTAGCAGACATGGGTCCTGGTGCTGAATTGATTTCCGGATCTCATCACTATTACCATGAGTTGTAGGTGTATATGGTTAATGAGCAAGAGTCTCATAGTGCGCAATTATTATGTCAAAAGTAACTGGAAACTAAATGCTTAAAAAGTATTTTATCATGCTATTCTTTTTTCTGGCTGCCAAAGACAGCCCAAGTTGAGTACATTTACATATAAAAAAATTTTTTTGTCGCATTTTTGCTTACTAAGTCCATATCTTAAACGCTCAACGATGGATAAGCTTAAAATATAACTACCACATTATTTATAGTTTCATGTTTCAGTTGAGTCAGCATAATAATAATTTTGAGCTTGGAATGTTAAACATCCTGTGATAAGCAAGATGAGATGACTTATAAATCTGAAAGTATAAAGGCATACTTTTTACACTATTGGGTGTCAGTGTCAGTTGTGTCATCATACAAACATCATGAGCTTTGTAAAACAAAACTTCCTGTTGTAAATTTCGACGGATTTGTTAAGCAAAATAAGAAAATAAAACGCCATGATGATTTGTTACCTGATACGATAAGAGCTATCCTTGGTGGCCCGTCAAACTGTGGAAAAACCAACAGCTCGGCTCCTCTCATTACTTATCCCAACCAATTGAGCATAAACGTTAGCTAGATCGACCAGATAAAAGTTTTGTAAGTCGACGGATTATCATGTATTATCTTGATTTTGTACTTCATTAAGCTAAATTATAATATAAATATACCTCATTTCTACTTATAAGTACTAATGCTGTTATTTTCCTAACTTCTTTGCACTATCCATGCCTGTCGTTGGTCCAACCTTCATTTTAGTTTAATTGATTCACATAAATTTGTTCCATACCTAGTTATAGGAGTGCATTTTTACATATTCAAGTTTTTTCCTTCATCAGTTCTACTTCTTTTCAATCCAATTATTCACTTTTACGTATTATGACCGCGCTTAATCGTATAGTAAAATAAAAATTTATTTGAAACTAGCACTTTAACGAAGTAAAATAGGAAAAAATAATCACTACATCCAAATTAACAACATATTTTTTATAAAAGGTGAGTCTAATCCAACATCAGTGTCGATCTTTACCCAAACCCTAGCCAACTGTATATAAATTTAAAAAAAATACCGTTCGTATTGGCGCTCGACAACGAGGCACCAGCGGCAGTAAACATAGTAGAAAACTAACAGTGCTCCCTTAATATAGATAAGCTAAGTATTCAAAGAAATTATGTAAAACAAAATCAAATAATTTACGAGTGTTATAAATTGATTATAAAATAACACGACATGGCAACTGTGGTAAACTGCTCATTAAATCCCCAAATAACAACAGACCACACGAATCGAACGAAACGATCACATCAACAAGCACTAAGCCCAAGACAAAGAATCCTCGTAAGGCAGGAGACAGAACAAAACGTATTTTGCTTGCATGGAACAACAGTGGGACAACCGTTCGCGAAGAAACCGAGAACCCAGATGATGATAATAGGGAGACGAATACTGACGGATTAGGGCATGACTGTATCTAGAACGACAACAAAATTAAGCAACTATTAAGCTGCGTTGAAGCGATGGACGTACTTTGCCAGCGGTTAAGCGCCGAAAATTTGCAGCTGGATACAGCCATGCAAAGACACAGTCTAGACATAAGTCAAAACATTAATGAAACGCAACGGCTCGACAGACTCTACATTGGAACTCGACAAAAGTTTAAAAATGTTTAACTGAACAAAGTACCATTCAAGAATGTATAAATAACCAACAAAAACATATAAGTACACTCGAATGAACGACAAATGAATTTCACGTACGATTCGAACAAAACCAAGCAGAAACAGTACGTATAGTAGACCAACGCATACAAGCAGTTTCAGGCAGAGTGACTCCAATTGTCCGGATGGAACTCTCGGATCTTAGCGGCGCAATGTACGATGGACTTACCAAATTTATTAAGGACTGACAAAAATGTATCGCAGGAATGAAAATACTAAATGACGGACTCCCATACGTAATAGGACAGGCTCTGCGTGCGACAGCAGGTGATTGGTGGGATTTTGCCGGTGAAAACATTAAAACGTTCAATCAATTCCGTGAAACTTTAAATACAAAATATTGCAATCTAACAATCCAGACACAAATCAAACGTTAATTAGAGAATGGTTATTATCGAGCGGAGAAAAATATGTCTCGCAGTAAATGTGTCCTTTACCTTTGTAATAAAGTGTGATAGCTTACACGAGCACCAACCATACTCTACCTTGGATTTGGAGCTGCTCGCAATAGTATAGGCTTTACAAAAGTTCAGATCATCTATTCTTGGAGCACAAATCAAAATAAAAACAAATTACCATGCTCTCTCGTACTTAGAGACATGAAAAACATTCTACTGGAAGTTTGGATAGGTGGGCTCTCGTAATAAGAACTTACGATATAGACATAGTATATATAAAAAGAAGCAAAGGTAAAGGAGCAGATGAGCTAAGAAGGCAATATGAATGCAATGGTTCCGATGAGACAAAACTTTCCATTAATATTTTATGAACACGACTACCCAACGATTCACTTATTAATAATTTTAAAGAATTCGCAGAAATTCAATCAGAAGATTTAAAAATAAAGGAGTTAAAAATGAATATTTCAGGAAAGAAAAATGGATACAAAAATTATAAAATAAACAATATACTCGTTCAAAAACGTGTATGAAAAGACTTTAAAATAATGATCCCCAAATAATTTTTAATTAAACTGACAAATAAAATTTATGAGTTATACGCTCAGATTAGAGCAAAAATAGGTACTAAAATGATCAAAGAAGTTTTGGCCCACCCACACATAAAAAATGTAGTCAGAAAAGTTATGAAAAGCTGTAATCTGTATCAAAGAACAAAAACGTACATGATAGCAAATCATTCTAAATCGTGATCAATTCTAGCCGACGAGCCACATGAACTAGTATCGGTAGACTTTTACGGGCCTCTACCCATTTCAAAAGGAGAAGTCCGTTATTTATTTTTCTTAATCGATGTATTCACGAAATTTGTGGTATTATACTTGATCAGACGCGCTACCAGGCAAATTTTTCTAAAAAATTTTTGCAATGACTACATACCGAAGTATGAAAGATCGAAACGCATACTGTTGAATAGGGGGACTTATTTTACTACCTTAAAATGGATAAGAACCCTTAAAGATCAAAAAAACACACCCACGTTATTAGCTGTTAGGCACCCACAGAGTAACGTGGTATAACACGTAATGAATGAACTCGAGAATTTTTTTCGGGCAGTAGTTTCAATACGACAAAAAAATAGGTTCACGTATGTACCGCTTATTTAATCCGTAGTAAATTAGACTTATCATTTATCCACGGAATTCACCCCAACTGAACTCCATTTAAAGAAAACGCCCACGCGAGTATGGGAAATGTATATTCCTGAATGTAACAATGAATTAAGTCCATATCAACAAAAATTAATTATAGCACACGATAATATAAAAGAAAAGGGAATGAAAAGAGCGAAAAAGTACAATCAGACACATGTATTTAAAACTTACGCGGTAAATGACTATGTACTCGTGGAAGCATATAATTTTTCTTTAGCTGAGGCAGGAATCACATCTTCATTTTTACACATTCATCAAGGCTCTTATACGATTACACATATCAACAATAATAAAACACACGCTTTTAGATTTACAAACGGGTAAGCAGCGGGGAAAATTTCACGGATCGGAGTTAAGGCCCTACATATTACGCGATGCGGCTAAAACAGCGCTTACAACAGGAAATCAGGCAGAGAGCCATTAGATTTTTAAATGATAGGGGTTAAGAAAGGAAAATTCGAATCAAAACTTATAGAGAAAAAATCCAACCCCCCGTCAATTAAGGAGATAGTTAAACGTACACCTGAGGACATAATCCATGGACAGAGCGATATGATCATGAACGAGAATGCTAAGGTGATTGAACTTGAACTTGATAAGCCATTGGATGAGCTTCAGCAGTTCGAATGTGCACAATGGAGAAATGAGTTTCATATTATTATACAAAAATACATGCAAAATAGTAACAATTTGACAAACAACTATTTCAATATCTGTAAACTTCGGTAAAAGATTAGAGTTCCATAATGATGGAGAGAAAATGTGGGCCATGAAAAGAAAAGAGCGACGAAAGAAGAAAAGAGCAAAACAAGAAAATGAACGTTAGAAAGCTTTAAAAGCCCTATATTCAAACAAAAGTATAGATGCAGCAAGAATATTTACATAACTTGGTTATGCGCCATGGCCACACGGTAAAACACCGGCACAAAGAGAGGAAAGGAGAATTTTATGGGAACAGGCCGAGGAAGAAGAAACAGAATGATGCCTAGCCGAAGAGCTCGAACGAAGAGTTATATTAGAAACAAAGTACGTGACCTTTGAAAAACGGATTGCCGAGTATCGAGCACGATACTCTATAATCCGACCAATATCTAAGAAAATTAAAAAACAAGCGGACCATCTTTATGTACGTGAAAAGAAAAAAGAGGCCCTTTAATAACGTTTATTCACATCCTCTCACACTCTATTCAACACTTTTTTTTTTTTTTAAGAATCATAACACAATATACATTGACATGTTAAATACATAACAGTGAAAACAAGTAAAATTAATTTTCTCGGTCTGATTATCTGTTTAAGAGCATTAATAGCTACTTGAATCCCCATACACAGGAGCTAGTTAAGATGACGAGAAGGATCCATGAAATAATGCAAGAACTAGTCAAAAAGGAAAAAGATCTCATCAAGAGAGAGCATAATATTCGACTTCAAGAAATACAACATCGTTGTAATAAAATTCATCCCTGCATCGATCTCACAGAAGAAGACAATAGAGAGGTCACATGCCTTACACCTAAGCCCTTGAAAAGACCAAGTAAGCAAACGGCCCACTAGATCTTGAGACAAGGTGGAAATACCGAATAAATTAATGGAAATTATTTATATCATAGAGGATTTAAACACATCGAACAAGCTATAATTACCATTAATTTTAAACTAAAATTTATCTTTGGATCGTACTAACTGTTTCTTAGACCACGAATGAATTTGGGAGGGCTGTGCGGGGTGGTATATACATATAAACGTACTACTCATACCTATATATATATATATATATATTATATTTAGAAACCGAAAAGAAGGAAAGAAGGGAATAAGAGTCTGAATGGAGCGGGACTGATGGGCGGGTCTCATTGGTACGTAGAACCATAAAAGACGGGACTGCGCACACCGCGGCGGGGGCTCGTAGTATGGAAAGAGAGAGAATCAGGAACGACATAAATTTAACTGCCATACCAGAGGAGTCATATCTTTTTTATCACAGCTGGAAGCAGCAACGTCAACCATCCTGCTCGGCCATGATACACTCTCCATGAATCTGGTCCAACGATCGTCTCGTGTCAATTAAACTTAAGTTCTACAACTTACGTCCTCTATGCTAAAAAAACCTAATTGTGCGTTGGTTATTAAACAAGAGAATAAATCAACATGGAGCGAATTTCTCTCATTTTTCCGTCTCTGTAGACTAATTTAAATTGCAGTATGCGTCTTTAGAGGTAAATCGGAGACTTGGAGGTGGCAAATATAGGGTATTTCGTAAATAGTACTTTTTGATACAAGTGTTATAAACTAGTTTATCAGTTTATAACACTAGTGCCGAACAATACTTTATGACACAACGTGTTATAAGTTCGATTTTCACACGCTTCTTTTTGCACAGCGTGTCCTAAAATCGAACTTATAGCACGGCGTGTCATAAAAGCATTTTTATGTCCGTTACACTTTTTTTTTTTAAGTTTAAAAGGTTAAAATCACTCTGTCCAACGGTTAAGCTTCAGTGTACTATTAATAAGGGCCTGAAAATAAACAAAGACGAATGTTGCACCAGGCATAAATATATTAAGCGCTTGTCTTTATGAACAGTTTAAAATATTATAGATAAGATTATGGTTCTTATTTACACGGCCAAAGTGAGTTTCTTTTCTATTTATTTTGTTGTTTTCAAATTGAAGAAATTAGCCCAAAAAAAGCAAAAAATACTTTATTTTACGCGACATAATTTAATGAACTTTAAAAGATATAAGTGAATAATAATAAGTCTTATTGGATATTTGAATTCAAACATGTATGATAAATGTATTCTTCTTTCCAACTAAAAAGAAGTGCTTAATGAAAAACAACAGAATTAATTAGTACAGAAAGCCGTTGTTGACAGTTATATTATTGTAAAGCATTAACGTAAGTTTAATCGACTTGATAAAAGTTTTGTAAGTCGACGGCTTATCATATGGTATCTTGATTTTGTACATTATGTAAGTTTAATTATAACATAAATAAATCAGATTTCTAATTATAAGTAATTAGTGCTGTTATTTTCCTAACTCTAATGCACCATTTAGTCATGTCGTTGGTTCAACCTTATTTTTAACTTGATTTATTCAAATAAATTTGTTTTATACCTAGTTATAGGAGTGAATTTTTACATATTAAAGTTTCTTCTTCTTATGGATTTTTTTTTTAATCTAATCAATCACTTTAACGTATTATGACCGCTCTCAATCGCATAGTAAGATACAAAATAAATTGAAACCATCACTCCAACGAAGGAAAATCACAATAAATAATTACTACATTTATTAGGGTCGATCTTTTTCCAAACCCTTGCCATTGGTATATAAATATCGAAAAAATACCTCTTACTACGTTAGAGCTCGGGAAAATTTTCCTACGAGGACTTGTGTACAACTCTTAGATCTGTTATTAAATAGAATTCCGTTATTTATGTAAAAGCTCTTGAAAAAACCAAATGGATACAAGCAGTAGTTTTAAATAGGCATATAGCTTAGGTCATCGATATAATTTACTACGCATGCACAACTGTTAAAATGACTTTTGTTATAGGTATATTTATGATGTTGAAGAATGTCGGTTTTTAAAAAAAATGAGTATATACGATACCAAATGCACAAATCATACATTTGATCTAGCGCATTGTGCTGACAAGAATTCCACAACTTTAAATAATTTGTAGTTGAAATAACAGCAACGACCAAATGATATAATTACCTTGACGTACAACCGATGGTGCGATAAAAATAGTTTTTGAAGAAAGTTATTCTTAAAACTGTCACTTTTTCTCTCTTATCTTACCCGACAACATCATCCGCGATGGCTTGACTGGGAAAACCTTTTTCACAGCCTCCCAGCACTTGAGTCGACAAAGCCCGTGACTCGAATCACTCGATACCCGTATTGATAAGAAAGACGGACCCGGCATAGTGTTGCAAGCGTGCGTATAGCTAGCGACTTGCATCACTTGATACGCGTACACATCTGCTAATCGAAACCTTACGCTAAAATATTATAATGCGTAAGAAAGGAGGTATTAGCATCGTACAACTTCTGCCAAGTATTGTACACAACGCGCTGATGCCTGCCTCTGCTAATCATATCTCTCGCTATGATTGAAAACAGAATGCGTTCGAGTAGGCAGCATTAAAAGGACTGCGTCGAAGATAAGAAAAAAACCTTCGCGGCAAAGATAGCGGATCATCTTTCGTCAAAGAAAAAAGCGTCTTGAGCAGTACGGGGGATTGGAGTCGATGAAAATCGCGCTAATCTTTTCCCGACCGCATACATCTCGTCCTTAGACTATCTCTCTCTCTTTTTCTCTCTCTCTCTTGATCTCTCCCTTTCTCTCTCTCTTTTGCCCGTCTCCACAACATCCTCCGCGTTGGCTCGTCTATAAAAACCTTTGCAACCTCCTTCTTATTTTATTTGCGTGTCCACAGAAACATCACTCGATCGGGGATCGAAGATCCAGAGAAAGCTAAGGTTGGGACATTAGAGCTCCGGAGTAATGACGTCAGAGTGGGGCTGGTGCTATCCGGCGGGAGTAACTTTCTCTTACCACTACCGCGTGCACTGCTATAGCGCTAAGCTGCAACCGCAGTAAGCTGGTAACACCATATCTTATCTACTTTTACGCTTAAATGTGACATTCACATCGTTAAAAACTACGATATTGACAATTATTATGATTCTTATGGTTGTTACGCCTATCATCCTAGTTTATCAGTAAACTTGCATTATTTGCAACTGACAATGCCAATAAGACCTCTAGAGTCCTACAAGCTTACACTACTTAGACATCAGATAGCGCCAATACAGGGTCATTCAAAAGTACTTTAATAGCGGTGACCAGCGTGTACAGTAACTCATCCTGAGTCCAAAAGCACAAAAAAAAATTTCCGGACAATTAGTTTTTAAATAAAAGCCATTTCAAGATTGTTCGTTTTAGGCTCATTTGGAACGCGTTTTCAGCGGCGCGGGCTGCCATACAGTATGGTATCGGCGGATAAACAACTGCATAGCAACGAGGTGTGTGTCGGTAGGTCGTAGAGCAGTACGTTCGCCTGCGGGCTGGAGATGGCACTCATACACTTATAAACGAGTAAAGAAAATCAGTAAAGCGCAAATGGTAAAATAAGAGAACGTTTTCGATGAACAGGCAACTGAGGTCTCACGACAGTACAAAATTTTTTTTTTGTAATGATCCTGGCTAGATGATTGGATTTAAATTATTATGATGTAAAGTGGCTAAACTGTTAAATAATCAATCAATTTATGAAAAATTAGAAAAAAAATACACAATTTTTTAACGAAGTAAGATACTTTCTTATTATTAAGACTCTCTCTGCGTGTATACCACGTACGTAAGAAATTTGTATTAGGCAATAAATATTAACGGCTTCATGATAACACAGATCTTGTTACGGAAGCGGTATAACTTGCCTCGTAGCACACCACGTACGCAATAAAATCACGAATCTTGTGCGTCTTGTGCTTGGCTACTTGTTAGAAAATAAAAGTATAGCCCATCTTGTACCAAACGCACAGGAGCTGTGCTTTAAGTGAAAGGCTGGTAATGTTCTAAGCGCATAACTTGTATTTATGGATAAAACCCCAGGAGGCCACAGGTGTTAGACCAGTCCTCTCTTGGATTTTGTTGCCTCGGAGTTGGCGTGAGAGTAAAAGTGCGTCTTTGATCAGAGTTCGGCGCCACCACTTTCTCTCATGCCCACTCCGAGCCAAGAAACTCCATGCAAGAGAGCCTGGAAAGCAACCCATGGCCTTATGTTTTATCCGTAACAAGTAACCGAGAAAAAGACGCGCAGAACTCGTGCGATCGCGGGCACTTGACGAATACTTACGGGCTTTTGGCTGGTACTTGGCGGGCACTTGCCGAACACTTGGCGAGTACTTGGCGGGCACTTGGTGGGTACTTGGTGGGCACTTGGCGGGCACTTGACAGGCACTTGTCGGGCACTTGGCGGGCACTTGGCGGGTACTTGACGAGTAGTTGGCGGGCACTTGGCAGGTACTTGGCAGGTACTTACAGGGTACTTGGTGGGAACTTACCGGGCTCTTGGCGGGTACTTGGCAGGTACTTGACGGGTAGTTGGCGGGCACTTGGCGGGCACTTACCGGGCACTTACCGGGCACTTGGCGGGCACTTGGCGGGTACTTGACGAGTAGTTGGCGGGCACTTGGCGGACACTTGGCGGACACTTGGCGGGCACTTGGCGGGTACTTGGCGGGCACTTGGCGGGTACTTGGCGGGCACTTACCGGGCACTTGGCGGGCACCTTGCGTGTACTTCACGGGTACTTGTGGGGTACTTCGCAGGTGTTTACGGGCACTTGCATACATTTAGATATTGTTTTTTTTCCAGCTTTTTATGGATCAAAGAAATAAATTTGTGTTAATATAAGGGTCACGATATTTTATATTATACCGTAAATATTTATTAAGTTGATAAATATCGACAACAGGAACTAACTGGAACTATAATACTGCATGAAGAAATCGCAATTTTCATTATCGCTTCTTGTTTTTGTACATACAAATACATATATTATACATTAATTATATTGTACGCTCATTATTATTTGATTAATCTGAGGTTAGAAATTGATTTCCCACTGCCAAATTCTATTTACTATTCGATCTTTGTTTACGCTTTGTTTTGTTGCATGAGTGCTTTCCGATCTGCATTGTAGCTGTAGTTGTTATGGAGATGTTCTCAGACAAATAACAGTTTGGTTATTCATTGGCGAACAATAATCTTTGAGAGGAATTTTTAGTCTGACGGTTGATTTGCGTTAGAGAAAAGTACTTTTGGGCAATTCACTAGCATTGTTGAAGTAAAACTGTTTAAGTAAGCCATATTTATCTTTATAATTAGAGTTTGTTTTCGTTTTTTTTTATTATTTACCTGAGCTGCTAAAAAATGAAAAAGTAATACAAAATTGTTAAACGTATGTATTTTAAACAAAAAGTGATATTGTTGCATAAAAATAAAAAGCTACATCATAATATTATGTAGACAAGAAGGGATATATCTACGTTGGTGTTTCAGGAAGCACAAAAAGGATCAATAAGTTTAATTCAAACTACGGATGTTCTGGTGGACGGCTGTACCGTAACAGCTAAGTGGGGTAAACGATGGTGCCCAGCTACAGTTCTGGAAACCAGTGGTTAGTCTATGACTATATAGTTTAATTATAATTGTTGTTCAAAAAACTGCATTGGATACAGGATATTAACCTACCTAGCGATTTTATATTCTGTTTGCGTTTCGATAACCATCTTATTGAAATCCTACCACGTCACGTGACTCTAGCGATATAATGTAGCCAATTTGGGGAAAAATAATACCGGCCTGATGGGGACAAATCTGGTTTTTTTTTTTTCACATTAACAACGATCATTTTACGGTAAAAGCTTGCAAATAACATGTTTTCGTTTGGTTCATCTAACCTTAGATATTTTTTCCCCATCCCAATCGTTACTTAAAGTGCAAAATCTTAATTCGTAAGTGCTGGACGCACATTTAACCTGTAAAAATCTTTCTCGCTGTTGCCTACATATAGCTGTTTACTTACTAATATACAGATGACACAGATAACAGCAAGTGAGATTTGCACAGGTTAAATGTGTGTTTTGTACTTTTGAACTAAGACTTTGAGCGTTAAGTAACCATTGCGATGAAAAAAAAATTGTCTACGGTACCAATATGCCAACGAAAACAAAGTATTTGCAAGCTTTTACTGTAGTATGATCGTTGTTGGGTTGAAAAAAACACAACCAGATTCGCCCCTACAAGGCCTGTGCTAATTTACCCCCAATTTAATGTGTATTATATATCGTGAGAGTCACGTGTTGGGATCCCAATGGAATTAAACAGTCATTTCTTATTATTTTTATAAGTAAATACTTGTCTAGCATACAGTGAAGTTTTTTCATTTAAAAAATTGGCAAATCTGTGAATAATTTTACAACACATTGTAATTTAACACCTTAAACTGCTAGTTTGCATGTTTACATTTGATTACTTTTTGTTGTAGACGACAAGTCCTACTTGGATTGGCTCGTGGTTTTGCAGAACAGTGCGTGTATTGATCCTGAGCTTTTTAATAATGGTTAGTTATTCTTCTTTAAACAGTATATCTTCTGTGGTGATAAAAATACAAATTATTTTCAGGATTTATGTCATTCAAACAAAACCCAGTTAATTTCGTTGTGCTGCAAGATCAATCGATTTAAAGTAATCAACTATCTTTTCGCTTTTGTACATAACTACTTTACTTAACTGTCATAATATTTAGCTGCAGTCCTAATTTTTTTCTATCTTTGTTAAGAATGTAGCTCATAGTACTAGTACGTCGTTACTCAATGTAATGCCGTTATTAAAATAAGGATGTTTAATTTCCTGAGTGACTTAACACTGATAAATATATACAATGAGATCATATGTCTACGTTTTATTTGTAGCTTATGGAACTGATTCAGCCGAAATTAATAAAGTAGCGGTAGACGATGGTAGAAAAAGTGCAGGAGCTGCCGGTGAAATAGGTAATAGTTTATATTTTTTTATGATTGTTGATTTGTTCTATAATTTTGTAATAACGGATTCAAAAGATACTGATGTGGAGAAAAAAATCAAGGTTTGCGGAACAGAGAACGAAAAGGTAATTTCATCAAATTCTATGATTTAGTGCTTTGTCACTTTCATTTTTGAGTGTTCTTGTAATTAATACGCAATTAAATACATGTTTACCCATGATTTTGTTTTTGGCAATACCTATCTGTTCTTTACTTTAAATGAAATACCTTTGTAAAATATCTCCTAATGTTTAACGTCATAGATTAAGCTGCTCTCTTGTCATGATATCTACATATCACGTAAAGATAGATGGCACTGAGCAGTTGATAAACATGACCCCTACTGGGAATGGAAACTTTAATTGCATTCCAGAAAATATTTTTAACGGTGGTTTTGGTAAGAACAAAAATATTTGTATCAGTCAGTGTAACTATTGTAAATATTTATAAAATCTTGTTACATTTATTCATCATATTGTGTAGTTTTATATTGACCACTTAAACTTTTTTATAAATCACCTAACTTTGAAAAATTTATCATACATATTGAATTTTTAACACTTTTTGCGATGTTCAATAGATAAATAATATTTTTATTACAGAGTTTGTCCATAACAGTTCACCATTAAACAAAAAACTTACACGAGACGAGTACAGACAAGTGTTGGCAAAAATGTGCAATCGACTAAGAAACCCCTAAATTTTCGTAAAGTATTTTTTTGAAATTTAAGAGCATAACATTATACGAACATTAGATAATTTTTTTATTATGTACTTTGAGTTTCAAAAGTTTTGTAGTATAGAATGTCATCCATTTCAGTTAATCTCATCGCTTCTGTAAGTAAAAGAATTCTTTTTATTAAATAAATGAATCGCTTTATGAAATATGATATAGCGTCTCCATTGAATATGTATAGGTGTTACTTTCTTTACAAAATATTATTTGTTTATTATGCTGCGTGTGATTCTCACGCATAAGGGATTCTCGTGAAAATAAGTGCTCAGAGTAAATTATATTGATAAGTTTATTTGTTAACCAAGAGAAGAGTCCAATGTACTTTCCGGGCTATCTTCTCTTCTGCTGGGAATCTGCTCTTACGTGACCTCCCGATTCAACTCTCTACTTCCGGCTGCCCCCTGCTATACGTCCGGCTCTGTCCTACAAGCGCTCAGGTTGCTCAGCACTTAGAAGAGGGAGGGAAGAGGGATAGGAGGGGGTAGGAGGCGACTAGTGCTTAAACCTAAGCCTAATTCTGACAATCGCTAAGCATTCGCCAGGGCGAGTCCTGTGGGTCAGAAAAACTTGCACACCGATACTATGAAGAAACCGTTAAAAGGCGAATGGCGAGACTCGAACGGTGACCATCCAAGTTACTGTCCACGCCAAACGCTGCTTAACTTTGGTGATAGACAAGACTGCTGAAGTGACTCTACCACTGCTGTACGTGTCAGAACATATATAGGTATAGTTTGCACTGCTGGCTCCGCACTTGCAATTGTTTTATGTTGGCTGTACTTCAAAAAAAAGTCTACGCTCCTACTTACTTCATTTAATCTATTTATCTGCAGAGACGTTAAAATTGTTAAAAGTTGTTAACAAGTTTATAGAGTGTAAAAAATATAAATAAATGATAAGTACGTTGGGTTAAACATCTAAGTTTTCGTACTATAAAAGAAAGTAAAGAAAAAGTAAGTTCGCAAAAATTTTGATGAGTACAGCATTGTTAATAATGTTAAGGAGGTCAGATAAATCAAAATACTCTTCGTATGACACATTTATTAAGTTTATTTATTACAAAGATGAATGTTGATCAACCCGATAGAGCACAAGCGTACACACACCGTGATATCGTGCTGTGCTACGGTTAGTGTCATCACAATGCAGCTGCAGCTGCTCGCTTGTACATTGAAAGGTTTCGCAATCGCAACCAAAACCCATCACGTAACGGTATACTTGCGGCAGTTGATCGTCTTTACCATGATAGTAACATTTTGCCAGCTGCCCAACGAGGCCGAGGCCAAGGCAAGTGTAGCGAGACACTTAGTATTGCAGCAAATAGTAGTTTTCGTACCTAGGGCGCAAAGTACAAAATGCGAGCCCGAAGGGTGGGGTTTTTGTATGTTTGTTCCTGAAGTGCGAACGGTGTTTGTTTTCCATGCCTACTTCAGAAGTACGACATTGCTCCCTGTTTTAGGGAAGCATAGTGCCACATTTCTCCAAGGTAAAAAATCGCCTTTACTGCTCGGGGGAAAGTGTTTCTTGTACCATCTGCGTGGCTACCACCCTTGCTTCCAGCTCGGGAGACAATTTCCACGCAGATAATGCAAAAAATACGTTCCTAAGAAGCAGTAAATGCAATTTTTACCTGAGAGGTTATGTACCACAATCCACCCTGAAATCAGGGGAAAACGTCGTATCTTCGGCAGAGAAATAGTAGGATTAAATTAGCTGAAATGTCGGTAATTTTGTTGTGAAATTCAGACCAGTTAAAAAATATATATTGTACAGGATTAAATAATGCCTATTTATGGTAATAACATCAAACAAAAAATATTTTCCGCAAACGCCAAAAAAAAGTGGCACAACTGGGAAAACACGGTTTCAAGCGTCACAAACGAACGGTAAGCCTTTACAAAAAAATTAATATTTATATAAACGTGCGTGGCAAAAAAAAGACTAAAATAAGCTCCGGTTGATCCCAATAAGTCCAGTGATTTCCCCGCAAAATGCAAAAAACTTCGCTTTTTGAGCATATTTTCGAAAACTACTAACACGTGCTTGCATGAACATTAATAGCTGAAATTGAGCACAATTGTAGCTTTAGTTATCTTCAACAACCACACAAAATTTTAGCACGATCGAATGGACAGTTTTTGTAAACCGCAGCTTAATGCAAAAAAATGTACTCTGGAAAAACGGCCTAAAAAAAGTTGTTTATAACGTCATTTGCAATTTTTGTGAGGGATCATATTCTTCAATACTTACTCTACAACTTACCCAAGTATCGAATTTTTTTGCATTGTGGAAATTGCTTAAAAAATAATAAATCGCATGGGTATTTTTTTCGCATGGCAGTACGGCGCGTGAGAGGCAATGAGCCGCCGTAGCCGCCGTATAGTAGGGCTGTACTGCAGTGAGGGGCAATGAGCCGCCACGCGCCATAGCCGCAGTAGCGCCGTACTGCCATGCGAAAAAAATACCCATGCTATTTATTAATTTTTAAGCAACTTCTACAATGCAAACAAATCCGATGCTTGGGTAGTTGTAGAGAAAGTATTAAAGAATATGATCCTTCACAAAAATAGCATCTAACGTTGTAAACAAGTTTTTGTGGCCGATTTTACAAAGGACGTTCTTTTGCATTAAGCTGCGGTCTACAAAAATTATCCATTTGATCATGCTGAAATTTTGTGTGGTTGTTGAAGATAACTAAAGCAACAACTCTTGTAAATTTCAGCTCTGAATATTTATGCTAACGCGTGTTGGTAATGTTTAAAAATTGGAATCTTTCATGAAAAATTATATTTGGTCCGTCAGATGGATTATTAAAAAATATTTGACAGGTATGTTTTTTTTTTCGTATGAACAAGAAATGACAGAGATATTGTGCATCAAAGATCATCAGTGAGGGCAATCAAACTCGTATACGTGTCTCGAGAAGAACGTCTGGCATCAACTTCAAGGTGTATGCCACCCACGCCTTCGGCTCAGGTTTCAATGCAAACCCAGGTGGGAATGCCGCACTTTCTTCCTTTTGGTGCGTACTATACTATTGTGGCCGAAGACGCAAAGCGTAAGTTGCACTTTGCACCCATGGTAAGAAAAATCTGAAAGATATTATATCAATGTCTACTAACTTTCACTCGGATAAATAAAACGGCTATAGTGTATTGTTGAAAAATTTATGAACATATAAATTCTCTTAAAAATTATAATCATAATTTTTTACATATTCATGACCGTTTATCGTACATACCTTTTTTTCCTGTTGAATTAGGCATGTATACCAATAAATAAAATTAATACTATTATAATACAGTACTTTAAATTGAAGCAAATCTCATACATAATTATAAGGTACTTAATAATTGCCATGAAAAAGATAACAAATATTGACTTACTGAATGTGAAAAAAAGAAAAACAAAGAAAATACATTATAGTAAACAACTTAAAAATAGACTTACAGCCTAGAACAAGTGATGTCAATTTAAGTACCCGTACAGTGTCCACTTAGTGCCCGGTAGGTAACCATTAGTAGCCAAAATACCTGCCAAGTGCCCGCCAAGTGCCCGCCGACTACCCGTCAAGTACCCGCCAAGTGCCCGCCAAAAGCCTGGTAAGTGCCCGCCAAGTGCCCGGTAGGTGCACGCCAAGTACCTGCCAAGTGCCTGCCAAGTGCCTGCCAAGTGCCCGCCAACTACTCGTCAAGTACTTGCCAAGTGCCCGCCAAGTGCCGGCCAAGTGCCTGGTAAGTGCCCGCCAAGTGCCTGCCAACTACCCGTCAAGTACCCGTCAAGTACCCGCCAAGTGCTCGCCAAGTACCCGGTAAGTGCCCGCCAAGTACCCACAAAGTACCAGCCAAAAGCCCGTAAGTATCCGTCAAGTGCCGTTCATCGCACGAGTTCTGCGCGTCTTTTGCTCGGCTACTTGTGACGGATAAAAAATAAGGCCATGGGTTGCTATCCAGGCTCTCTTGCGTGAAGTTTATTGGCTCGGAGTAGGCATGAGAGTAAGTGAGGGCGCCAAACTCTGATTAAAGACGCACTCTTACTCTGACGCCGACTCTGAGGCAACAAACTCCAAGAGAGGACTGGTCAAACAGCTATGGCCTCCTGGGGTTTCATCCATAGATACAAGTTATGCGCTCAGAGCATTACCAGCCTTGCACTTAAAGCACATCTTCTGTGCGTTTGGTACAAGACGGGCTATACTTTTATTTTCTAATAAGTAGCCGAGCACAAGACGCACAAAATTCGTGATTTTAATGCGTACGTGCAAGTCATACTGCCTCCGTAACAAGATCCGTGTTAAGATGAAGCCGTTAATTGTTATTGCCTAATAATAATTTTTTACGTACGTGGTATACACGCAGAGAGAGTCTTATTACAAGAAAGTATGTGACTTAGTTAAAAAATTGTGTAATATTTAATTGATTTTTCATTACGATTGATTACTTAATAATCATAGACAATTTTTCTTACAATAAATAAAATTATAATTATCTAGCCAGGAGCATTACGAAAAAAAATTTTGTATTGTCGTGATACATGAGTTGCCTGTTTAACAAAAACGTGCACTTAATAGCACCATTTGCTCTTTACAGATTTTCTTTGCTTATTCATAATAGTATGAGCGCCACCTCTTGGCAGCTGTCAATCTTACTGCTACACTGCTTACTGACGTACAGCTCTTTGCTATGCAGTTGTTTATCGATCAACAACATGCTCTATGCCAGCCCACGCTACCGAAACACGTTCCAAACAGGCCTATAACGAACAATCTTGAAATGGCTCTTATTTAAAAACTAATTGTCCGAATTTTTTGTTTTATGCTTTTGCATTCAGGAGAAGCTGCTGTACACGCTGGTCACCGCTGTTAAAGTACTCTTAAATGACCCTGTACACTTGTACACAGCAAATAAATCAAGCGTCAGTAAGGGGCAGCCAACAGAAACTTGATGTGTATATGTATCAACGTTAAGCTTGTCTACTCAAAGATTAATATCAGACTAATAAAATAAGATTGTTTCGACAACAAAATTTTATTTGGTGCCAAAAACTTTCGTTTTATGAACATTAATTCACAAAGTAATTTTACTGACCGTCAATAGTTTAAAATGCCAGAAAAGGTCCAAAAAATAGGTAAAGATAACCAAAACAGCCTTTCTTCTTCCAGGACCAAAAGTTAGTTTCTTTAATGTACTTAAAAAGAATTATAGTCAACAAAAAAATTACGAAAAATTAAATCAGTTTGTTGTAATCGGTTGAATAGTTCATTTAAAATTACAAAAAAAAACCGCATTTTGCAATAACTGTGAAAAAATCCATAACTAACTTACTACACTACTACTCTGACAAAAAAATTTTAAGGTTTTAAAAAGACACTTCCGTAAAATATGTGGTTTAAAAAACTGGTTACACAATATTTTATTAATCAGTTGGCAATCTAGCAAATTTTTGGGAAATTAGAGGAAAACGATTACAAGTTTTCCAAATGTACAGAAGAACCACTTAGCCAATTTGGGTCTATCGTATATCATTTATTGCTGACTTTGATTACTGATATTTCTACCACAGTAAATAAAAAAAAAATGATCATGTTTGTTTTTTGTCTTAAAAAATTATTATTCATACTCCAGCATTTTGAGAAGAGCATAACCATAAAGATAAAGAAAAATATAAATAATAGCTACGAGAACAGGTAAATGTTTGAACTTCACTTTATTTAGTTACAAAACATTCGATGCTTCAACTATACTCTACTGTCCTCTTAAGGTAATGCTGTCGTATATCGATTGACCCACAAAATACTAAGAAAATTGTTAACAAACGTTATTGTTCATGGAAATATAAATATGTTCAAATTTTATGGACCTAAGGTGGACGTGAAAAAAGTTATAGACCATTTAAATTTTTAGAAAATCGCATGCAGTCGTACAGGATATTTGATTAAAATCCGTATTGTACAAAAATAACTTACAATACCTTGAATAAAATTAATAAAGCAAAGCTTGAAAACCTTGGAAATATTTTCTAGCTCTAGGAACATTTATTAAGTGCGTGTTAGAGCTAATAGTACTTCATAACAGTCTGAAATCGATGTTTTCAGCTATTCTTAAATGTATCTTCCTGTATTATATTGTTGTGTGATCTAAGGGTAGCTACTAGCTTCCCCCCCCCTGCTCCCCCCACCTTCCTCCGCTCTTCCTCTAAATAAGGTAAACTTCTTCTGTTTTTATCATAAAAGTGAGCTCAAAAAATTTTGGACTTGCTTCCCCCCCGCTCCCACCGCTCCCAACCAACTCCCCCACTACTCCCCCCCATCACCTTACAACCTATTCCATAATAAGAACATAAGCACATAACTTAATCTTAAGCTCATGCACATGAATTATTAATTTGTTTTTATTTGGATTTCTCCCCTCTACATATTTTAAGATTAACATTATTATAACAAATGTGCAATAAGACAACATGAGGGTAGAAAAAAGTATCTTTTACTACCAAGATATTGATTCTATAATATACATATATATCTTCCAACACTATATAGTTAATTCGTGTGGATCGTAAGTGATTGCCCTTCCTGGCTTACCCACACGATTTTTCTCATGCTTAAAAGTAAGGTAAAAATAAAGTAAACATATGCTAATTTTTAATAATTTTATAGAGTAAGACTGACCTACTACGCCCATTTTCTCTCATTCAAGCCCCCCTGCACTTTTCAGTTTTTGGC
>JAPYYV010007021.1:0-13768 GCA_030522625.1 Copidosoma aretas | reverse complement strand
GGATCGGAAAATTCAACTAATCCAAAATCACAGAGAAAACAAACAATTTTCCCCTTATTTTGTGGGGGGGGGCTGCGGGGGGTCCACGGGGGGTCCACGGGGGGGGGGTGTGGACAGCCCCACCAAAATCATTATATAATATAGGAAGATGTATATATATATATACATATACATATATATATATACTAATGGAGCTTCGTCTCCGCACGTTCTTCGTCTCAAGGGCACTGCCAACCCCTCACGAAAAATATTAAATTAAAGACCTTATGCGTTTATCAGATCAAAAGAATAATTTTAAGGCGTTAAGAAAAACTAAAGAATGATTGTTCAAAGTATAAAATACATTCATGACTATATCTAAAATAAAAGTCATTAAGCATATACGTAAATTTAACAAAAAATGGTTTTAAAATAAATTTTAGATAAATTAGAAAATAATGTTGATGGCAGCTATTTAAGTCTAATAGAAGCAGCTTCGAAATTGCAAAAAATTTTTACTTGTGTTAAAAGTCACAAGTTAGTATATTTAGCAATTTATCTCGAAAATAGACGGTATATAGTTTTTAAAGAGAATAATAATGGAATGTAAAATTACAAAATGGCTAATATCTCTCAGCTTGATTTAAATCAAATAGAATAATTAATTTGACGGGAGTAATAAAATATGTAAATATTGCAGAATATTATATTTATAATAATAAACTCTGAATTTAGGAATAAATGAAAAATCTAAAAGAAAGTGACCCGATAGGCAGATTAAACATAGTCTCTCCTGAAGATCAGGAAAGAGTTGTATATTGATAATATATGAACATCATTTGATGACTTTAAAATATATAACGAAATGCTAGATACAAAATTAAGAGCTACAGCAATTGCTGGGGGATTGATTGAACGTGACTCTAAGATGGATGATACGTTCGAAGAAGCCGGTACGGTTATGTAACCTTACCAATTATAAAAATTTCATGCTTGGTGTTCAATTTCAGAAAAAATCCAAGATGATAAAATTTTGAGCCGATATAAAAGTAATTTGACGATTTTATTGATAACAAAGAGAATCGTGCTCTTTTGCACATAAATCAAATTTTTGAATTGGAATACGTATTTTGTGAATCGTTTAATTTACTTTTTCCAACAAATATTAAACCAGACAGAAATAATAATACTAAAAAGATCCCTTTTTGTAAACAAAAATATTCAGTTTCATGTACGATACATCGAAGTAAGATGAAATGAAAAATTTTAAAAGCATATGTGAAAAAAATAGTAATATTTTACTTATTGATGGTCCAAGAGCTTTAGGAAAACGTTCTTATACAAGATAATAATGCTTTTTTTTAAATATTTATATTATGCCGACCCGCACATAAATTTTAGTTGGTTTTCACGGGCACCTTTTTACCACCTTGGTGTGGAGGGTGTTGATCCTAACCCCCTAATAAAAGTATGATAATAGCAGGAAGTATAACATCTTCATTACTTTAGTCATATTTTTATACTATAAAATTAAGGTGGCTCATGATTTAGGGGTATGTAGCACATAATTTGAATATTTTATTATTGAATGTTCATTAAAAATTAAAAGCAGTGTCATTCAACCTGACAATAATATAGCTAGTGCTAAATATCATGCGATCTTTTTCACAAAATTTTGTCGTAAAATTTTTTAGATATTGAAGCTTGCAAAACAATTTGATAAATTACTTAAACTTTTTTCAATTCACATCTGGTTTTTAATTTTTTAGGCTTATTCTCTTTTTTGAACAAGAACCATTGGTAGTCATCACGGAAAAAATTGCAAAAACTTGGATAGGTTTCCCAGAAAATTCAATGGTTTACTTATTTTTTGTGTTACTATACAAAAAAAACGAATTTTTTGGAAAATCCATCCAAGTTTTTGCAAACTTTTCAATTATTTCTTATTGACATGAACTAAATGGTATCGCGGAAAGATACAACAGATCGGCAATGGGTATTCGTAAGTGTTCGATGAAAGAAGCAAATATATATTTAAAATTTTGGCACGAAGTAATGAAAACATTATCTTATTTGAAAAATCGAACAATAGAAAATACAATTGAAAATAAAACATTATACCAGATATTTTTGGTAGTAAGCCTAACATGAAACATTAAAAAATTCATAGAAGTAGGATGTTTGTACGTGAACCAGAGGTTAAAAAAAAAATTGGACGATAAAGCCGACTTAGGAATATTAGTTGGTTATGCTGAATATTATTATCGAGTACTAAAAAACAGTAGAGTAATAGTAGCTAGACACGTTGAAGTAATAGAAAATAAAATTCAAGTAATTTGTTTGAGAGATAAATTAGAAACAGAGTCTAATCAAACTAGCGAAAGTGAATTGATTATGAAAAAACGAAAGTATTGAAAATAAAAATTATGAAATTAGTGATGAGGAAAATAAAGTAATAAATGAAAATAAAAAAGAAATCATGATTGAAAATGAATTAATTTCTAATTCGCAAAAATTGAATTCTAGAAAATAAGTAAGAAAATATGAAATACAAATCAGAAAGGAAAAAGAATCCGATTGAAAGATATGGTAATCTCATTGCATATGTGGTATACGTTAATTTAATTAATGCGAATGTACCGAATACATTTAAGGAGCCGCCAAGTTCAAAAGAAAGCGAAAAATAACAAAAAGCAGTGGATGTTGAAATAAAACATCCTACCAAAAAAAAAGACGTGGGATATTATTGAAAAGCCAAAAGATAAAGAAATTTTAGATATAAGATAAATATTTAAATAGAAAGATGAAAATACATTTAAAGCGAAACCTGTAGAAAGAGGTTTCCAACAAACTGAGTGCATAGAAAATGTATATTCATCATACAAAATATTGTTATCTTATTGTTGTCAAAATAATTTGCTTCGATAAAATGGACGTAGAAACGGCGTTTTTAAATGGCCAAATAAAATCAGAAATATAAATTAATCAGCTAAGGGGCTATGAAGTTGATAAAAAATAAGTTTGTAAACTAAATAGAGCACTGTATGGATTAAAAAAAAGTCCAAGAATTTGATACAAAACGTTTTATGAATTTTTAAGAGATCAAAAATTTGTTAGAAGTAATTTCGAGTTTTGTTTATATGTAAAAAATGATAATTCAAGTCTAATATACATTTTTACTTTTATTGATGATGTATTAAAATGCAGTACAGTTTAAAATAAAATAAAAAAAATAAAAGCGCAACTAATGGAAAAATCCATACTGAAAGATATAGGTAAAGTTAAAAAATACGTTTCTCTATTAATACCGATCGTATAATGTGGCCAATTCAAATCAGTATGCATAAGCTCTAAAATTGATTTGGCCTTTTTCTTATAATTTGTCTGGCACGACATCAATCATTTTTTTTTTAATCCATTTATTTGAATATTGAAAATTTATGTGAACTAATGCCCTGTGCTATTTTTCTTTGCTAGTTTATTCATCATCGTTTAATTTATCATCGTTGTTTGTAACAGTAAAATTCACAAATTTTTTATTAAAATCATTTAAATAACTTTTTATAAAGTATAAACAATTTTTAAGTTGTACAATGCCTGTAAGTTCATTATTTGATTTCATACATATAGTTGCTAGATTATCGCTACAATTTTGCTAACTTTCGTGATCTTTGACATACTTACAACATATGTCTTAATATTTGGTACAAAATAAAAATTATTTAAATCAATATATGACTTATGCGAATAGTTATGAAAATAAACTTTTACTTTTCCTATTTTCGTAGCTTTTATTTTGTCTTTATCCGGCAAACATACTTCTAAAGTTTGTTTAAATTTATATATTCACTAAATAATCTATCCGTGTTTACAATGTGGTCGGTACTACCAGTGTTTAATAACCAATTTATTTTGTTACCTCTTAAGCAGTTATATGCTTCTTGCTTTTCATGCTCGATTCGTACGTTCCACGCTCCTACCGAGTCTTGCTATTGTTTCTGTTATTGACATTCTTCGCTCGTTGTGTTTCTGTAACCTCTGCTGTTTTATCTGCATGTATATCTGCCTCTGCCGTTGCCTTTATATCTCCCTCTGCCTTGCTGCGTGTCTCTGGCTTGGGCACCTTGTTGATAGTTGGATCGGCCTTGATTACAATCTCTTGCAATATGTCTCAAATTTTCACATTTATAACACTGTCCTTTTTTTGTTTGAAATGTAGTAGATTCATTTTTACTTTTATTTTCTACACTTTTTATTGTCAAAATTTTTTCTTTGTTTTTCGATTTCGCGAATTCCACAGTACTATGTTCTTCTGGTATTAGATCTATATAGTCTCCGATGTAGTTATAGCTTGATTGCAATGCTCTTAACATATATCTCATTTTTTCGGCTTTGATTATTTTTCCTCCTGCAGTCTTGAATTCATTTACTGTTTGCTGAAAATCAGCGAAAAATTCTTCTATTTTTTCAAAGTTTTTCAATTTACCTTGTTCTATTTTTTCTCGATTAATCATCTGCAGTGCTGTGGATTTAGTCGTATATATTTTTTCAGTTTTGCATCATCTCACATGCCGTCTTGCTATGTCTTATGTATTTAAGTTGTCTATTCAACATGTACTTGTGATAATCACTCTTGCTTCAAGGTCACCTCTATCCCATTTGGCATCTGTGTCTGCGTTTGTTCTCTCTGTAGTAGCTTGTTGTTTACATCCATTATAGTTTAGTTGTATCAGCAATCTAATTTTCCAATTGCTGAATTCTTCTCCGTCGAACACGGGAATCACGACATCGTCGATTTTCGCTATGTCGGAAATTTTATCTTTAATAAAAGTGCTCCTCTCGTTATTTTTATAAAACTTTTTCTTAAATATTTTATGTCTTTGTCTACACTTAACTTTTCTTGTTCACTTGCCATGTACACATTTCAGATGTTGCACTTAATTTTCACCACTGGATTACTGGTTACTTAATTACATACTTCTTTGATTTTGACACTTTTATTATCTGTGATCGCTTGCATATAATTCCGTTAATTTTCTTGTGTTGGATTGACACTTTCACCTGGACCTTGTACTAAGTTGATTTTCACGGGCTGCCGAAGCAGCACATGAAAAATCAAAGAAAACCAACAACATTTTGCTACCATGTTGGGAATAAAAAAAGGTAGTGTTAAAAGTATGATAATATACATTTAGAATCAAACTTATTGTCTATTGCACATCGTGACCTTAACGATGATAGAGTGGCTGCTTCAGACTAGGCTCGAGTATGACTGACTGTATCGCTGGCGCTGCGAGTCCAATCAGTGGTTGTCGTTTACGTGTGTATACTAGTGTGCGCGCTCAAACTATACTGTACCAATTTACTTACATTCCAATATTAAAAAAAAGATAAAAAATTATGGATACAAATATTTTAATTTTCAATAACATATAACGATAAAGAAACCCAAATGAAAATTTTACCTCAAATATAGCCAAAACCGTTTTGCACTCGAAAAAAATCATCAAAACATCTTTTATAAGGTTTTCAACTGGAATTATCTTCCAAGTTCCCAAAATGATAAAAAAAACAGTAAACGTTCTGTATAATTGAAATCCATCGATAAGTTGTCGAAATATGACTGATTTTTCAGAAAAATTTTAGAATTTCTAAAAACATATAAACAACATAACGCAGAAAGATTATTCAAAATTTAAAATAAAGCTAATTTTTAGCTTCATAAGACATGATTATTAATCAACTCAAATTAAAAATTTTTTCACTCGTTACATAGTAAAAACTGCTTTGTAAACATAAAGAAAGTCGCCATAATAACCTTCATAAGGTATAAAACTTCAATTTTTTTTCTCAGCTAATATAATGATATTAAAAGGAATATTTAAAGCCCTGGATCATAATAATCAGTCGAAGAGTTTATGAAATATGACTGATTTAAACAAAAATTTGTAGTATTTTGTACTATCGTATGTTTATTTCTATGTATGCCTGATTTCTGAACTTTTACGTTTCTTTAACAAAACTATTGCTTTCTTTTCTAATATAACCTACACCAATAATCAATATCATCTGTTTTAACTCCCCGATATTTTAACCCCCCCAAGTCTGCGAGTCTTCCATGCGAGCCCCTAGTGCAAAGTTCCCATTAGACGACTCGGTCATCGATCGTACTGGGTACTATTTACAGTGCGTAACAATCCTCTCAAGCACACCCGGGAGGTATCATATTAATAAAGGGATCTCCTCCATTCGCTATCTACCTTACCGTAACGACTGTTAAAATCGATAGTGACTTCACCGACGAGCTGACCAGGTGTTAGCTTTCCCCGGAAGGAAGCCCCTGGAAGTCCAGACATCGTTTGGAAAAATCTACTAATCGTCTTAAAAATCAGATAAGTGGTTTTTTAGTATTCTGGGTACTCCTATCGAAAAAGCCCGAGAAAAGTCTCAATATTTATCGAGGTGATCCTGCCCCCCCCCCCCCCCCCCTCTCCTTACCACCGGCCCCTTGGAGTTTTTCAGATAAAGCAGCTAGCACCCTATCCACTATGCCATCAAAGCTTTAAAAAAAAAATTGTAGTATTTCTTTCATAATAAAGAAAATACATATCGTAGGTGGTCGATTCAAAATGAAAAATAAAGCTATGTTGATACTCTATAAGATATAATTATAAAGGAAAATAATGTATCATTTTTCAACCTCTAAAATAGCAAAAAACCGCTTTTCAGACATAAATAATTGTTATAATGATCTAACTAAGTTATGAACGGTTTTTCGCCAATAAAATTAGATCTACCGCCCGTATAAAAAAAAGTTAAATTTTAATGTTGTAGATAATTTAAAGTTTTACAACTTTTTTACCTACCATTTTCCAATACAACCTAAAATTAAAAAAAAAGTTGCAAATAATGTTGGACATCTCCTTTTTGAATTGTCTCAATGCAAACGGCAATTTATGTACAAACCTAATACTTTTGTCAAAAAAAAAAACTCTTCTTTAACTTTCACGAGTCGTTTTCTTGCCTCAAATCGTTTTTGTTCGATCTGCTAATATGTAAAAAATAATTAATCCAGAAAAACATATAAATTAGGTATCTTTAAATCCCCTGGATATCTTTAAACGTCAAGAGCTCGGGGTTCACTTGTTTGGTAGGTTACACCGGATGTAACTGCGTTACTTGAGTTTAAGGGCTTGTCGTTTGACATTAGATTTTTAAATTTCCCGCATTATTGGGTGCCTATTTAAGAGCGCTGCTTGAGGGTACTGCTGCAGGTATTATATCTGTAAGTATGTGTGATACACGGCATACACGTGTCTAACTAATACTACTACAGTTTGTTGGCGGTTAGACCAGCTGTGTGCTGAGTTTCTTTTGTCGCCAGAACTGTTGGTGTTTTTCAGTGTCTTATTCTGACTTTTTTTGTAATCTTAATAGTTCGTATTATTGCTTTACTTTTACTTTCTTTCTTAAAGTGCCGCATGTTTGAGCTATAGCTTTAGGTTATATATGTAATTACCTTCGACACGCGTGCGAGTGTATTGTGATCTTTGGTGTATGATTGAAATTTTTGATGTCATTTAATGTCATCTTTAGTTTCTATTCTCTTGACTGTTGCTCTTTGTATCTGTTATAGTTCGCCTATATGCAAGACATTACCGAGAAATAGATCGATGCCTAAGAAAAAGTTACAAAAATCACAATACACCGGAGTTCGCAAAGATCGTTTCTTTAATCCTGTCTATTTAAAAAGTCATTCAGCAAAAACTGCTTCTTGATTACAAAGAGTGAGTGGAATTCAAATGCTAAATATGAATTTAGAAATAACCACAGAAACTTTGATGCAAAAAATGTGCGATTATTGTCGTCTCGGCATCAAAAACATGAAAGAAGAAAGTAAAACAGAGAACAAGAATTATCAAGTTGAATCGGTAACTATCTAAAATCTAACTTTCAAGCTTACAAGAGCTCGTGTTTATAAAGTGACTCGTAAATAATCACGTAGCACAATGTCGCCAGTAGCAGTGCTCTACTGTTTTAATTATTTTAGTTAGTCAACTCTTTTAAGCTAATCAAGTCTATTTATTTAACATTTTTTCGGTATTTAGTCGTTATTGATAAAATTAATTCTTATTTTTTTAGCCAGAAAAGAACAAGGAAATGTCAATTAAATTGTTTTCGGGTAATAACGATGCATTATTGAACGATCGACTCGATATTTTGAATAAAAAATAGGGTAGCATTGGATCTTTGCCTATCCGAAAAAAAAATTGACGCAAAAGACATATTTTGAGGTAAAAGTTTAAAAAATTGCTAACATTATTACAACAAAGGTATTTAAAGTTAATCATAAACATCATGTTCCAGCGTGCTTCGGTATATCTGGTTGTGCTGTTTCCAGTAGTGTGTTGCAATGCGAGTACTATAACTTTCGTTCGGCTGACATTTTCAGTGCAACTAGTTACCTGCAGAGTGTGAGCTGGACTAATTTGTTCGTAGACGTTAATATTGAAAAAGATATTACTCAGTTTTATTCTGTGCTAAATAATGCTATCAACCAGTATGTTCCTAAAAAGGTCTTCAAGTCCAGTACATACCCTGTATGGTTCCCGTCTGATCTTAAACGACTTAAAAAAAAAAAAAAAAAAAATACTAATGCACAGATTGTGGTTCTAATCGGATTCAGTAAGTGATCTTATAGAATTTCAGCGAATTGAAGCTGAATGTATTAGACTGTCTCGTGAGTATTATAGTGGATGTATTAATAAGGTGCAAAATGATATAAGCAAATTTTTTTGTGAATACATTAATAACTTGCGTTGCGACACAAAGTTGCCCGCTGTCGTTACTTATAGGGAACTGCTAGTGTCTAGTCTTATTGAAAAGGCTGATTTATTTTTAAGATGATTTGGTTCTGTCAATTCTTTTGTATGGTTCGCAGATATGGAGACCGCACTCAAATCAATCTATTAACGATGTTGAATAGGTGCAGCACCAGTTCTTGCGTTTCTTATCGTACTGATTGGGTATGCTAATGTCATAATTAGATAATGATTACTCTGTTTTACAAACTGAAACTCATTTAAATAATATTGGCTCGCTGCACCTTTATAATGACTACTGTCTTTTATATAGAACCTTTTCTAGTCATGCAAATTGTGATACGGTAGTTGATCTGTGTGCTTCAGGGAGTGCAATTATTTGATAAGAAACGAAAGAAAGTTTTTCAAAACTTATACGCAGCGTTATTATGTCTATCATTCTGTTTTTCCTCGACTCAGGAGGTTGTAGAACTCACTTCCAAGTGACTTCCGTAATGCTCAATCGATTTATGAGTTTGACAGGCGACTTAATACATTAGTTTCAAAATTATATTACCATTGTATATTTTTTTATTTTTGTATAGGGCGAATATGCTCGTTGATTTTTCTAAATAAATAAATAAATCATGATGGTCCTGATGAAACTGATGATGATAACGATGATACGTCAATTTTAAGAACTTAACAAAAAAGTTTTAATGTTTCTAACGATCGAACACATAAAATAAAAATTTTGGTCATTATTATTTACACATTATAAATATTTTTTATCAGTCGGATGAGAACACTCAGTTGATACCAGGCACAAAGGATTACATTTCTATTAAAGTAAATGAATAAATAATACAGATGCACAAATCATTGCTGTTAGATAATTTGAAAGAACTGTACGAGTTATTCAAGATACAATTTTCCGATGTTACGTGTAGTTTTTCAAAATTTGCCTCTCTTAGACCAAAATACTGTGTATTGGTAGGAGCAAGTGGCACCCATTCAGTGTGCGTTTGTTCGATACATGAAAATGTCAAATTATTAATCGATGGAGCGAATTTAAAAGCAATCACTGCAAAATCAGGCCAACCTAAAAAATTATCGTGATTGTTTGGATCGTATGGTGTGTGCGGAACAATCCGTAATTTGTTTTTTAGATGAATGCAAGGAGTGTCCTCAGATGACGAATCTTATTGAAGAATCTCATTTGAAAGCTTCTTAACGTCAGCTGTGCTTTTTGGTCAACGATAATAACTCTAGTTAGAAGTTAGAAACTCCAACATTAAATAGAAAAAATTGAAAATGAAGCTTAAATTTCCAAGCTGGCCCCTAGTGTTGACCATTCACATACATAACATTACAATGAAAACTAAGCTGTGGTAATGTATAATACAGTCTGATGTAGAGCAAGGAAAAAAAATATCTGAAGCAGAGATTACTTTAACTTAATAGATGAATCGGCTCATTTATGTACATATAACATATACATGTTGTACAGAATCCTTGCTTATCTAGAGAGAGGAGTAGCGACATTTCACCTTGTGTCATACTGTCGCGTACCTTTCGAGCATTACTTATACCAAAACTTAATCTTATTACTATCCTTGTTAGAACTTGCTGTGACTAAAATAAAACGTCTAGTGCATCAAGTTAAAATTTTACGCTCTACATGTTCAGTATAGCAAGATAATCATTCGAGTAAGCACTAGGGCATTAGTCTATTAAGAGAAAGATATGTCCTATTCACAAATGTTCCATATCTTACTACGGATACAGCATCGTCTTAATCGTCACAAGCATGACTTCTCTCGAACTTAAGTAATCATGTTAAACGTGCCACTTAGAAGTTTGACATTGTTCTTATTAAAGTTCCTGTTAAAAAAGCGTTGGTTAGAGTCAAAATGGTGTAAGACGTTCCCAAAGGCATTGTGCTTTATCTTGTTGTTTCTCTGTTAATGTAAGATTATCTAAGTGTAAAGCTTGTTTTACCATGGGTCTGGGATTCCTTTAAAGAGAGCCTACACGGAAAAAATTGAGAGCACCGCGCACCCTCACCCGATTTAGCGGCTGCACTATTCTGCTAGAGCTACTGCTGCTCTGATTTAGAGGAGTATACGTCCTAAAAATAAGTAAGAGCCGCTCTGTGCGATGGAGTAAATAGAACATAACCAAGGAGGATGCCATTGCATCTTGTATATCTTCCTATATTATATAGTGGCATAGTCAAAAATACACAACTATATAACAAGTCCAACCTCCCGCTCCCTACTATCTCCCCCACACCTCCTCCTTATCTTCCCCTTGAGTCACATAGTCAATCGTTCATTTTTTCGTGATTTTTAATTTAATATTATTGGGGTTAACTTCCCTTTGCTCCTCTTCATGTACCTTACAGATCCCCTTCAGCTCCCCCTTACATCACGTAGTTAATCGTTCATTTTTACGTGATTTTTGACGCAAAATTATTTGGCTTGTCTCCCTTCTGCTCCCCTGTCTCTTCTTTTTAACTCTACACCTTCTCTTCAGCTGCCCCTAAATAACGTACTTATCCGTTCTCGTTACGTGATTTCTAAATATGGCCTAATTTACCCTGCTCCCTCTCACCTCCTCTTAGTGCCCTATCAAATAAACCAAATATGTTTGGGTGAAATTTCACGTCATCTCCCCTTTATCTCCCCTTTTAGTTCCCCTTTAAACGGTTAATGAAAATTTCCATCAATTCATATTTTCATTTTCACAATCATTTTAGACATCGATATTTATTCGTGATATTAAGAATAATTCACTTTCTTTTATTATGTGAAAACGAATTGACAGTAAAGTGTGTTTTTGGGGTACTAAGATAGTACACGTATTTGATAAAATACAAAAAAGGATAATATTATTTATATTCAATGGTATTATACGTAAATTCCTGTTTTCAAAAATGCATAAACATTTACACCAAATCGTAAATAATCAAAAGATATCAAATTATAAAATCAGTGTTGTTCGAAAAAATGATGACTAAATGGATCAATACGATAGACTCTTGGTACCAGAATGTGGTGCCAGTATTGTTTCCAACTCTGGTAAAATTAAAAAGGTTTATTTTTGTATATGTCCAAAGCATGTACCAGCAAACCTACTCTCACACTCTCATTTGAACGATCTTTCTCACTTTATAGACCTTATGGTACCTCGCATAATGTTTTCTTTAGTAGACTTAGGCTGAAGTAACAATTATAGTAAACATACAAGAAATGAATCTGAAACTCTATCTTTTTTACAACATTATTTGTATGGATTATCTTGCAGACCAAAGTTACAGCGATTTTGTGCTTTTTTATATGGCAGAAAATTAACACAACAATTCTTTTTACATACAAACGTAATGTGTGGAACTAACGGAAGAAACTAAATTGATCTGTAACAGTTACGTGTAATCCAAAATAGAAGGATTCAAAAAAAGTTTCGAAAAAATTTCCAAAAGATACAATACCAAATAACATTCAAAACATAACAATAAGATTATTCCTAACAAAATTACAGTTATAATTAGATTATTGAAAAAAAAAACATTTTTGGGAATGTTATTGCACACGTGTATACCATTGAACTTCAAGAACAAGGATTACCTTATGTACCGGAACAAATAAATATATATATTTTGGCTGTAATGACAAAAGTCTTTAAAAATTGGTTATAAATTACATGCTTCATGGACCACATGACAACAATATTCCCTTTTATAACAGGGATAATAAAGGTTGTGGAAAGAATTTTCCAAAATCATTTACATTATTTACAAAATATAAAGAAAATGGCAATCCTGAATGTAAAAGAAGAAATAATTTTTATAAAAATCATATCTATAAAATAAATAACACGAAAATTCCTGTTAACAATTTAATTGTGGTCGCTTACAATAAGTTCTTGTTGATAAATACAACCGTCATATCAATGTTTACTGTTGCGCATAAATACAAAGTATTAAATATATTTTTAATTACATTCATAAACAAAATAATAGAGCTTCTTGTAAAATACAAAAATACAAGAAAATCAAATTGAAAGTAAAAATGGTAATGGTACAAAAATTTCTAACAAAAATATCCTAATTCGTTGATGGTTAATATTTAAGCCCGATGGAAGCAGTATGGAGGCTTTAAAAACTTTTTCTATACAGTAAAAGTCATCCAGTATTTTATTTACCTGTACACCTTGAGAATAACCAAAAAATTGTTTTCAAATAGAGCATAATTAAAATATTACTTTAAAATTGGGAAGCACCTTTAACAGCGCAGTTTGAATTAAACAAAAATTAACGAATGTATACAATTAATCGAATATGTAAATATTTCTGAACACTATATATTTGATAATAGAATAAAACAATGGAACAAAAAAAGAATTAAAGAACAATTGTTTTATTAATTAGTTGAACATTTATTCAATCGATTCATAAAAAGTTACAATAGATATTACATGCATATGTGTATTGTACGTTTGGTACTGTATTGTATAATCGAACCAAACGTGTAATACACTTTTCGGAGTATATTAAATTCACCCATGTGATGTCTGGTGTTCATAGTAATATATAGTAGTCCATTCGGGGTTGTTCCTACTGTCCCTAGCGCATACGAATATTTTTACTTAGTGACATATCCATGATCTACATATAATGAATATATGCTTGACTCATGGTTTGATGGAAGAGGTGGGCACTCTGCGTATTTGATACCTTTATGGAGGGGCACTGTGATTGTTTCACGTTTTGTCAGCATCTGTATACGTATGTAAAACAAACAAGTTTCTGTTGTGGTTATTATTTCTGTGTAAAAAGTAAGTTTAACATTTTTTTGATGAGTTATATGTTTGTATGAATGATTTAATTGTTACACTGTTATGACTCTATTGTAGGACTAGATATGTAATCTAAAACTTAGGGGGACGCAGTAAATGGTGGGGAGTGCTTGAGGCACCTGCTTGAG
>JAPYYV010007020.1:0-30789 GCA_030522625.1 Copidosoma aretas | reverse complement strand
AAACAGTCTGCTGAGTACATATTACAAGCTTAAGAGTAACACCATTGCTTGTCTTATTTTACAGTTAAAAACGATATATTGCGCGTAACATTAACTAATAATGTATTTGATTATGGCTAGATGGGCTTAAGGACGTTTATGTCAGTCAGTGGTATTCAACCAATTCAGTATATCAGATAATGAGTCATATTTAAAATAATGGTTGGTAATTATTGTAAGTTGACACTTAAATAACCTCAACAACCTTACCATTAGAAAGCTTACAAAAAAAAAATCAATAATTATAGCATATTGCGAAGAGTTGAGTGAAACTTTATAACAATATAGATATACTAAAAGCATAGCGAACTTTTTTCATATCGAGATATTTTTAAAACGGCACGGGCCATATTTCTTATCTTTTAGGAGATGAATCGTAGTTACATTTCTCATATTGTACTCATTTTTTATAATAATTGTAAATACCTTTTTTTTCTTATTGATTAAAACCTTACTCGTTGGGAACTCAGGGGTTGGATTCACGTGTTAAAACAGTCAACTTTGAAGCTTTATACCTTGAAAACGGTGCGGCTGAGATTACTGAAATTGCAATATAACATACATTGATACCTAAAATACATATCTTTAAAATATCAAGACAATCGTAAATGAAGTGATTTTGGCATAAACGTCCTTAATTACTAGTGTTATTTTCTTCTTAGTCACTAATTTAAAATGATCATCAATGCGCTACATTTAAAGGTGTATTACACCTTTACGAGCAAATGGTATTACGAATTTGTTTGCACTTATAGGTTAAATCGGATTCCCATCCGTCGCCCCCTTCCTAAAACTGATACTTGGTCTCCATTAGTTGAGGCGCGTATTCTCTGGTCGAGCAACGTCATTTAGGATCAAGCGAGGGCATATATATATAGGTTGGTTTACCGCTGCTGGAAGGGAGGTGGCGGTTGGAATTGGTGTCGTGTCTGGTTCTCTTTGTGGCATAATCTGAATTTCGACGTCGCCTTGCGGGGTGGCTCGTCCATATCTGCGGTTGTTGGGGTGGTCGTGCCCTGAGTATAATAGTAGCCTGGTGAGCGTATTCCAAATTGCTCCTAGCATACGCACTGACCAACCATAAGTCTGGTGGAGCAGATAGCTGCTGATGGAGGCTTTCGCGATTACTCTTACGACATTTAATAGGATATAGATTGCTCCAAATCCAGCACTAGCTGTACCGAACACGGTCAGCTTGGTTCAGATGTGATTCAAGGTAGTGGTGGCGAGTCCCTTTAGGGACGCTTAGGGTTCCTCCGATACATTGACGGCTGTCTGTCAATTTCTCGTCCGATCTCATTGAGAAGCGTCGGCTGTTCCATAGGGAACATTAAACGATCCCTCATTTTCTCGAGATCTTGGGAGGTGTAGATCCCGCTTGTCGCCAGGTTCGAAGGTTCGGCATATCTCCAAGTGGCTTTTGTCATCGGCTTAAGGGCCCTTGGTGCCTTGACTTCTGACGGCGTGTTTAATATCTGGTACCACCTTTCGTTTATTTCATAGAGTTGGAGAAATACAGGGTTGCATGCGATCCTGGTTCCGTATTTTTTTTAGATGCGGGTTTCAGGTGCCAGGAACATTGTCGTACCGTTATTGTTTACTGGCAGTTCGGACTAGCATTCATATACCTTGGTCAGTGTAACCTCTACAGGGATATACTCTATTACGCGAATGGCTTCTCCGATTGCAGTCGCCATATAGCCTGGGCACTTCATGATGTTATAGGAAAACTGGTCGGATGATTTGTTGGCTATCGCTAGGGCGTTTTCCAGCGTTATGCATTCGACTCGGCATCGTTGTATCCTCATGTCACAATAGAGTGATTTTACCTGGGCTCTAATGTACTTTTCGATGTAGATGAATTTGGAGTTGATGTGTGCAAAGAGGTCCATATTGTCCGGGCTTTGATAGCTGGCCGAAGCGAAAGTTTGCCCCCTTTCAGTTTCAAATATCAGTAGTTTGGGGTGTTCCGTCTGGATCACTTTATACCCACATATACTGTCACTTTTCTTAACAGCCAAGGTTATGTCTGCCGACACGAAAGAATACATCGTCTCTACCTTAGGGTCACTGGTGTCTTCAGTGCGATTTTCTATACCTTCGAACAGCACGTTGTACATGTCGAATTGCAGGTGGTCTGTGGAAGGGTTTTCCGATAAGTGTTACTACCGTCTTGATCGGTGCAAAGCCCTGCGCTGAATTCGCACCGGGCACCCGACGGTAGCATTATTATGGCTTCAGATAGATTTACCCGAGTATGGAATTCCAAGATTTCACTTGGAGAGTACCCTGCACAATGACGTTGCTCCAAGATCCGTAATGGTCTGCATAATAGGCTCCGACGCATGCACCGTAGGATGTCAGCGATCCAGCAAAAGTTGCCGCATGCTGCCGGTTTTATTGATTCCGATACCGCTCATCGTTAACAAACCTCACTGGTATATGTCCGAGTTATACAATCTCATGCACTCATCGCGGTTGACGTTCTCGATGAGATTCGCTATGCCATTGTGCACTGCGAAAGTGTGTGAGTGCATACCGCAATGAGCTACAGTGCGACTTAGGACGACCTTGCATTGAACTACATGCGCTTGCACGTAATTGTTCACCTGTAGCAGCTGTACATAGCGTTCAGTCGTTTCGACGCTATCTGTTGAAATGGTGCATGGTTCTACGTCCAGTAGCTGCAATGTGGTGACATTAACCGTCTCCACTCCGCAGTTGTAACCCATTAGGGCCAGTGCCGAAGGGGTGGTCAACAGGAAAATTAGACTTAATAATCTCACACTGTCATGATTGTGGCTCTTTCTTTTTCTGAAAGTGAGAAGGTTTGGAATGAACTATTTTAATATATATTTTTACCCCACCCCCGTTTTTTGGGATTGCATCCTAGGGGGTAAGGATGATTTTGGGATTTTCGTGAGCGATCAGATTTTATTCGTTCGCCGATTCATCGCTAGAACTATTCACGTTATTCCCGGGTGTTTCCTGAATTGGGGTTCTTATTTTTGACGCCCTGAGTCTATTAGCGTGGACTATCATATGTTCTTTGCCTACAATAATATTTACATTCTGTGCACTTAATATTTCTAGGATTTTGTGAGGGCCCAAAAAGTAATTTCTGAATTTTCCCTTTTTAACTCCCTTTATCAAAAATACCTGTTCTCTAACCTTGAAAGTTTTTTCGTTCGTTTTCTTATCGTAATATTTCTTGGATCTAACTTTCGCGCTTACTAAATTTTCATATGCTTATTTTCTAATGCTATTTAACTTAGTTACTAGGTTCACGACGTAATCTTGATAAGTTGGTAGTTTATCTCCTTCCCTAAGCAGTACTGCCGACGGTAACCTGGCAAGTTTACCAAGCACTACATCATACGGTGTATGATTGGTGCTTTCTTGCACAGAGGTGTTGTAGTTAGAGTGACTAACTCCACCCCGTGGTGGAACCTTTCTAGAGATCCATTGCTTTGGGGGTGGAAGGCGGTCGTTCTCACCATTTTGATTCGAAACCTCTTTGCCACACTATGCATCAGTTTACTCGAAAAATTCCTGCCTTGATCAGTTAGGATGACTCTCGGAGATCCAAAGACGCAAATGAAGTGTTTGATGAAAGCTTCTGCGATTGATGCTGATGTTGCGTTCTGGAAAGGCACTGCTATGCAGAATTAAAAGAGCTGGTTTTTATAGTCAGAGTGTATTAATTTCCGTTCCTGGTTTTCGGTAAGCACCCTACGATGTCGAGTGCTACCTTGTCGAACACATTTCCGGGTGTATCAGTTATAAGCATAGGCTGTTTCGTTTTTACTCTCCCTAGTTTTTTCAGTTGGCACTTCAGGCACTGATGAATGCGCCGCTGAATAGCGTCCTAAAGTCCCTCCCAATAGTACTCTTGGCGGATGCGGTGGAAGGTTTTTTATACCCCTCTGTGTCCTCCAAGGGGCAATTTGTGAGCATCGTAAAATATTTGGTCTCTATCGCTACTTTGTACATATGCTAGAGTGTTTTGCATATAATCACTTTTATGTCGTCATTCTTGAACGTGATCCTAAAGTGTTCCAGGATTTCAGGCCAGTCCACATTACATATTGAGTCGCTTTTAGAGAGATTGACGGTGTGTATGTTTTTCACCGTCAGCAAGGCTCGTAGATCGGTTAGAAGGGTGTAAAGTCTCTTCTTAACTACTTGTTGTGACACGCCCTCTGTATATGTTGTACAGAGGGCGATCAGGTTCCTTTTGTTGGTTAATTTTTTTATCGCGGCTCTGCCTAATTCGGAGTTTTGGCCAGTTGCTATCTTGTTGGCTTTAAATAGCCTACGTGTACCTTCATCTTGGGACGCGCCCGCAGTGTCGATAAAATACAGTATGTTGTCTTGTCGGTATTCTATCGATTCTTTGGTTTCGACAAGCTGGGTGCGGGTGCTTCCGTGGTTCGTAGGGGTGGGTTCTGTTCTTGGCGTGGCGGGATCGGTTAGAGGCTCGTCGTCGAGCCAGCTCTCTCCTCCTAAAGATACTACTCCTTCGGGGTCGTCCTTTTGCTCACTGTTGCTGTCCTCTTCTTGGCTGGCATTGTCATTTCGTAAGGGGGTCTTCATCGAGCAGCCAGGCTTCTTTTTAACCTTGCCCTGTTCTAGTTTCTGCTGGCCAGCCGCTCCCCGTATTTTTGCAGTATGTTTGGTAGGGACGGTGGGCCTACCACGGCGGCAGTGTAGGTTCGTGTTGCGGTCTTGCGACGCTTTTGTCGTTGTCGGGGGTATCGGGTTTTCCTTATTTGGTTCCGTCGTCCCGTTTTCAGGTGGCTTTTCGCATTGTAGTTGAGCCTTTTGTTGTCGAGTTAAAACGCTGATTTGGTTAGTTTCCATGGGATTTTGCGACAGTGCGTCAGCCGGTGCGTTTAATCGGCCAGGTCTGTGGATTGTTTCGTAATAATACTCTGATAATTTAAAACGCCATTTTTGTACTCTTGTATTTAAATCTGCTGTCTGGAACCATTCTAGCGGTTGGTGATCTGTAATTATTGTGAACCTTCGACAATACACGTACGATCGAAAGGCCTGCACGGCGCGCGGCGCACAGTGCTCCAAGAAGCCCAAAAAACTGCCAAAATTCTTGCGTTACACGAATTTTCACCCTATTTACCTGGTTTTGGGCTTAATTTGTTCCCAAGACGATAGGCTATACAGATCTGGTTCCCTCCAGCATGTTAAATTTTATTATATATATATATGTTTATAAGGTATATATAGTAAATTTACTAGTCCTATTAATCAGGATACTTCAAAACCTTGTAAAAATCAATTGATTTGTACAAAAGTTGGTGTGTAGGAGTTTTTTGGGGTCTCTAATTACGAATCCGACGTCTGATTTGCTAAAGTCAAAATGGCGGATCCAAGATGGCGGACAAATATTTTAAAATCAACTGATTCACACCAAATTTAACATATTGAGGTATTCGTATTTGAGGTCTCTAATTATGAATCCGAGGTCTGATTTGCTAAAGTCAAAATGGCGGAGTCAAGATGGCTGACAAATTTTTTCAAAGTCAACTAATTCGCACCAAATTTAGTACATTAAAGTATTTAAGGTCTCTGATTACGAATCCAAGGTCTCATTTGCTTGTTTGTCAAAATGGTGGATTTAAGATGGCGGAAATTTTTTTTTTAAATCAACTGATTCGCACCAAATTGTGTATAATAGAGTATTTGGGGTCGCTAATTACGAATTATCATAAACAATTATTTTTTAACATCAATAATCAATATTTTACGATCAAAAAAAGTTACGATTGTAGAGAATTAATTTTTCAAGAGAATGAGAGTTTTTGGATCGAAATCGGATAACAATTAAAAAAGTTAACAAGTGTAAAGTAGATTTTTTCTAAATGGCTACATTGTTATAAATAATTGAACGTTTTGTCTGCACAAAATTTTTTCTGGGTTTTACCAAACTATTCCTTCATGATTTATTAACATTATTATCATCAAGTAGTTAGAAGGCTTGATAAACAATTTTGTTTAAAACATGCACTCTAGTGTAAAAGGGGTATCCGATACAACCTTAACATAGACTGACCGAGCGACAATTATGTTGTAGTACCAAGTCCACCACCAGAGGGATACATGTCGAAAAGGCAGTTGGTGATAAACAACATGATAAATCAACATGGAAATCCATGTGGAAAATCCACACAGAAAATACACGTGGAACATTCATGCAAAAAATCCATGTGGATATTGTAAGCCAGGATAAATATAATAAAACCGAATTCTCTTGTAACGTTTTAATCAATTTCAGTTGTTTATTGAACTTTTTGGACGAAAGTAAATCAAATTTTATCAAATTTGGTACAAATCGTTTGATTTTAGAAAAATCTATTCGCCTACTTGGATCCGCCATTTTGAATCGGCAAATCAGACCTCGGATTCGTAATCAGCGACCTCAAAAACCCTTACAAACTAAATTTGACTTGACCATGTTGACTTTAGCAAATCAGACCTTGGATTCGTAATCAAAGACCTAAAAAACTCTTACACACCAATTTTTGTACAAATCAATTGATTTTTACAAGGTTTTGAAGTATCCTGATTAATAGGACTAGTAAATTTACTATTTATATATATACCTTATAAACATATATATAATAAAATTTAACATGTTGGAGGGAATCAGATCAGTATATCCTATCGTCTTAGGAACAAATTAAGCCCAAAACCAGGTAAATAGGGTGAAAATTCGTGTAACTCAAGAATTTGGGCAGTTTTTTGGGCTTCTTGGACCACTGTGCGGCGTGTAACACCGCGAGTGCTTCCTTCTCGTAAGTGTCGTATCAAAGTTCTAGTCCTCGTAAGACTCTAGAGGTATAGGTAATCGGTAGATCGCTACCGATTTTTCCTTGCGACAGAATTCCTCCGATAGCGTATCCTGAGGCATCTGTCGCGATAATGAAAGGCTGACACATGTCGAGAAACTGCAGTAGCGGGTTCGTGCACAGGGCGTTTTTGAGTCGCCGGAATGCACGATCTTCTTCTTCAGTCCATCGGAAGGTTTCGTTGTTCTGTAAAAGCTTACTTAGTGGTTTAGCCTCTTTACTGAAATCCTTTATGAACCGCCTACAGTCGCCGGCAAAACCTCGAAACTGCCTTACATTTTTATGTTCTTAGACGAGGGGTAGTGTTTCACTGCCTCAATCTTGTTTGGGTCAGGTTTCAGACCCTCTTCGTTAATTATGTGCCCTAAATACGTAACTTCCCTCTGCATTAATTTGCACTTGTTGGGTTCTAGTTTGCAGTTAGCGTTATTTAAGCTGTCCATCACTTGGTTGAAGAGTCGTTCGTGGTCCTCTAATGTTTTCGCGTAGATCACGATGTCGTCCATGTACACAAAGACGCCCTTTCCTGTTAAGCCACCAAGCGTCCGTATCATGGCCGACGGGTATTCCACAGCTGCGTTTCTTAGGCCGAACGGCATTCTTAAGAATTCGTAATGCCCGTCAGGTGTGGAAAACGCAGTTTTGTGAGCGTCGTCGGGGTGCACCAAGATTTGATGGAATCCGGATTTGGAATATATCACCGTGTAGTATCTTGAGTTTCTGACTTGATCTAGGATATCGGTAATGTTGGGGAGGAGAAAGTTCACGGGGATGGTTTTCTTATTTAGGGGGCGGAAGTCTAGGACTACTCTCCATTTGGGTTTGACATCCGTGCTTTTCTTTGGAACGATCCAGAGGGCCGAGTTGTACCCGGATCGCGAGCGTTTCATTCTACCGTTCTCTAGCAGCTCCTGTACCTGGCGTACGCCCTATGCTTTTAGCGCATCCGGTAGTCTGTACTGTTTGGTCGATATAGGTATATCGTCGATTGTTGGGATACGATGCGTAGCGATGCTAGTCGAAGTCGGTTCGTCACCGTCGAGGTAAAGTCTCTCGCAGTGGGTTTCGAGCAACCGCTCAGCTTGGGCCTTTCCGTTATCTGCCAGCGTATCGATCTCCATGATTTTCATTAGTTGACTGCGTCTTGACTCTTGCGTCGCCCCTGGGCTTTCATCGAGGCAAGTGGGAGTGTCATTCTCTTCGAGATAGTAGAGGCCCGTCGAGTGATTGTTATTGGTCAGAATGTCCGACTCGCAGAAAGTCTCATCGAAGGAATTTGAATATCTTTCTATTTCACTGAAAGAGAAGAATTCATCACCCACCGCTACGTTGCCAAGGGAGTCTAATAGGTTCTCTTCCGATTCATCCTTAGAGAGTACGTCGTCGTAGAGAGGGTGAGCGTTATCGACTTGTTGTACTGTAAATTTCCCTATAGTCTTGTCTCGTAGTCGGAGGGGTATCCGCTCGCCTCGTAGCATGAGTATTTTTGGAAGAAATTGATTTTTACCTTATGCTTGGTAAAAAAAGTTGGATCCAAGTATCCCCTCGAACGGTAGTTCGGGATCGTCCGGAATGATTTGAAAATCGGTTTCCAGGGCTCCTAAACTGATAACGGCTGAGCCAAGAGTAGATTTGTGGTTGGTCCTAATCCTCCTCATTAGTCTACGATCACTGTAATTTACCGTGTCGTTGTGCGTAATTAATCGCTTTTGGATCAGGCCAAGGTCCGCTCCGGTATAAACAAGAAGCTGTCTTTCGGGTCTCTGTTTATTAAAGTATCGAAATTCTCCATATGCTTGGTTCGAATCGACACAGTGCATTTTGTCTGTAGTGTCGCGGAGACGTTGTTGAAATCTGGTGACTCGATTCGGAAATTTTAATAGTTGGTGTGTGAAATCGATTTCGCACCGTGTGTCCAGTAGGAATTTCATTCCGAATATACCGTTATGTGGGATTGCGAACGGACTTTCGGTGACGTAAAGTATTACTGCATATTCAAACAATTTTAGTTTTATCGTCCCGTTAGATAGTACTGTTTCACCACCCACTCCTTGGAATTTCATGGACTCGCACTTCTCCATGAGTACACCGCGAGGTACATCTTCAATCTTCATTATGTTCTCATGGGAACCAGAGTCTATAATCAGACTCACCACTTTTCCGTCTAGGTGAAATTGTAGGTAAGGTACGTGACTGGGTTGTGCCTCTACTTTAACGGCGTTAACTCAAATAAAGCATGGTCCAGTTCCGTGGAGCGTATTGAGGGTTCGGGAGCTTCCTGTGTCACGCTCATTACTCGGGTAACCGACGCGTTTCCCTGTGCCATAAGTTCGTTGTACTGTCGTTTTCAGTAGTCCTGAAGGGTATGGCCCTGGTTTTTACAATGCGTGCAGACGTTGCAGTCAGATGCGCCGTGCCCCGGTCTCTTGCATTTTTGACAGAGTGATCGCTCCTTTGCTTGCTGTTGGCACTGCGCGCAATCGCCTGCTACGTGTCCGGCTTCATTGCAAATTTGGCATATAATTCTGTCCAAGTAACAGTTAGCGCTTGAATGGCCTCGCTTGTTGTAAGTTTTGCAGCTTAGCGGCGCTACATTCGTGTATCTGCATTGAAGAGCCGTATGGTCTGCCACGTCACATATCCGGCATACAGATTGAACGTTGCGATTGGCTTCACGGATGTTTCGTGCCCTGTATTCCAGACAGGCTATCGCTGTGTGGCCTGATTGTGAGCACATTTGACAAATGCGTCCTTGCCTACACTGCTCTTCCGTATAATTGGTGTGGCGGCAGATTTTGCACCTATTCACTACATACTGAGTCCCTGTCAAACTGCAGTTATTCGCTGTATGGACCGCCTGCTTACATAGCTGGCAGACAAGGCGAAGATTTCAACCGTTATCCGAGTGGTCGCTTAATTAACACAAGCTACAGTATAAGGCGTATCGCCTTTTCTTAAATTGGGGCCCTGGGCGACTCACTTGTTTTCTTAGGGCTCTCTGGGTCTTGATCGATTTTTCAGCCTTAATGGCTCTCCTAATTAAATCCTGTAATTCTTCGTCGGCTACAGAACTTAATTTAGCTTCGATCTCGGGCTTCAGGCCGCTTCTAAAACATTCCGATACGCTTTGTTGCAGGGCTGTTATTTATGTATTGGATGCAGTGGCGTCGTCTCTAAGCTTCTTTGCTTCCAAAATTTGCTGTTGCAAATCTTTTATCCGAATGGCGTGTTCTATTACTGGTTCATCATCTCTCTAAAATTCATAGCCAATCTCTCCCAATAGCTGTTGTACCGTTTTAGTGGGGGCATAAACGGTTTTGATGTGTGCTTTAAGGACGCCTATGGTTTGAAACGCGACTCGCCTCACGGCTGCTCGCGCTTTATTATCAGTTTGCTGCGTATCAGTTTAGTAAGGTTCGTTTCGTCTGCAGCGGCTACCATATCCTTGGCTTTGTCGCAGCCTTCTAGGAACATACTGAGCGGTATATTATTGCCGCTAAATTCCGGGACTACCTGTAGGGTGTCCTTATGCGTCACGGCCTGAGCCATGTTCGTTGGTGGGGTGCAGGCAATGGAATGGGGTGTGGGGGCGGTTCAGTGGGCGGCAAATTTGTCTCGGTACCTCTACCCGCGTTGCCTCCCGTCCCTTGATTTTCCGACTGGTGCTCTGTTTCTGACGCAGAGTCATTCGATGACTCGACAAATTCACTACCCTTGCCTGTATTGTTCTTTGACTCTGGGTATCCGATTGATGGCTCAGGTTTTGTCGATTAGGTCCCTGTTGCCCGTCGGCGGCGATCTCAAGAGTTTACGGCTGGCGGCGAATCGATTAATTTTCACCTCGCTTTTTAAAGATTCATCCGTTAGAGCTTGATGGCTAGTTATGCGCCTATCACTCATGAGGGGGCTACATCGATTGTCTTAGATTTATACAGCTTAAGTTCAGCAAACGCAGCGGTTAGAGCGTCAATTTCTGTGCTTTTTTTGGCGCACAAGCTTTCTATGACCGAGTGCGACCGTACAATGTATGTCGTAAGTGCTTGTACTTTATCGCACAGGTATGCTACGATGGTCCAACGATCTTAATCGAAGCAACTTAGAGTTCTGACTTGTTCCTCTAAGTCTATTATCCTAACGTATTGCAGCAAAAGAATTTGAAATTGTTCAGGGCTCGGGCGTCGACCCTCTTGATCTGGATTTCTAAATCAAATATATCATCGACTTCGAGCATGGTTAATTACATATACCCACATGTATGAATGTTTAGTGGTTCTAACCTTATCAATATATACCTTCCGGAAATATATATATATATACATACATATATATATATATATATATATATATACTAGTGGGGCTTCGCCCCTCTGCACGCTTCGCGCGCCAACGCCCCATATGGGTCAGTCATATCCAGAGCTAATAACAGCTTTACTTCATTCTGGCCAACAACCTTAAAACGACATATTTCATTTTTATTAAAATGATTTCAACTGCGACATTCTCCAAGACTATAAAGGTACTCCTTAAAAGAATAAGAAGTTTCCTGTGTGACGCCAAGGCAACCCATTGCAAAACTTCAAAGTACCGACTGAAATCAGGGTATAAAACTTGAAAATTCAGTTTTCTACACATATACACTGATGGAAAGGAAATATTCTAAAATTAAAAAGTAAGTCGCCCGTAAGGAAAAAAAAATTATTCTTTGTTTCTGAAATTTAGAATCTTTGGCTAAAATGAGGTTATAAAACCTGTGCGACTCATCTGCTCATTCTTGTTTCATGATATTAATCCATATTAAGTTAGTCTTGAAGTTTCTGTACTATATTCTTGGTAAGTTTATGCTATCGGTAATCTTACTGTGGGGGCACTCTATGTATTTTCGTCACCTTTTAGGGCTATTAACACAGGGTTCCGTTGCAATATTTAACTAGTTATTTTACAAAATAGACTAATTTCTTTACTTTTTCATTAATAGTGGATTCTTATTTAGTACGTTTTCAATAACTTCTACCCTTCCCACCTCATATACGTTGTTGTTGTATGTATTTTTGGTATTTTTAGGTCTACTTTTCCAACGTTGCGTTGGAAAATTTTATAAGTTATTTTGCAAAATAGACAAATTTTCGGACTTTTTTTATCAATAGGGGATGCCTATTTAGGACTTTTTTAATGATTTGAAATCATCTAAAATGAAAAAGTATTTAGATTCTACCATAACTTTTTTCAAAAATATCAGGCGATATCTCATGTGATACGTTGAATGCAATGATTATTTTTTACCTAAGCTATTAGGTTAAAGTTTAATAAGTTATCTCGTTGAATTTGAACAATTTATTTTGTATACCTGTGCGACTCACCTGCTTATTCTCTTTTCATAATTTTAATCTATATCAAGTTAGTCTTGGAGTTGCCTAGACATAGTTATGCCAAGGAATTATACTGTGCATAGGTGTACTTACGTACATCTCTGTGGTGGATCTGGTACACATTGCATTACAGGTATACTTTACAATAAATTAACAACGTAATTTCTTCTTATTTTACATTACTGTGATTATTTTTTTCCGTTGTCTGATATTATTTATTATTCTTATTTCCAACATTTAATGAGATCTTATCAAAACTCAGTTCATAGAATATTATATTTTAAAAATTATTGTGTCAATTTTTCTGCTCTTAATAAAGGATCACATTGAAAATTGTTTGGTCCATACGATAATATGTAAATGTAATATTGCAAACATGAAATGGTTTGAATTTTTTCTTCTGAATTTTGAAAATAATTTGTACTCCAACCTAAATCACCAGATAGAAAAAACAAAGGAAAAACCATAGGACCTACATATTTAGATAATTTATTGAAATAAGTATGAGTTGGCATATTATCTGGAAGGTTTTTAGGATGAACACATAAATCAAAGTCATCAAAAATTTCCGTTTGAGAAACTATAATTGCACCACACTCAGCTGTTACTGGTTTGTTGTACGTATTATTTTGTTCACCATTTTTACGCAAGAAAAACATTTTTTACTTAGGTAAATTTTGTGATTCTGTAATCTGATATAGATATTAATAACTTTTTGATATTGGATTTTTATTTAAAATTTTTGTCAGAATTTCTAAGTGCTCTTTGAGTAAATTTGGGTTTAACTTAAGTCTTTCTTCAATTGCATGGACATCATCATATATGTATAGTTGGCTATTACAAGGCTTAATATTCCTTGAATTTTTAAAGTATTAGGTGTTAAATGACAAACTTGACCTTGTAATTTTGAATTATATGTATCCTTTTTTTCATGAAAAATATAAGCATTGAATGATGAAAAAGAAAATATATTATTGTAGTATATTATTAATTTTCGGAAACTATCGTCATGTAACAACAATTTTTTTAATGATTCGTCGTATTTGATTAATGGGGGTACGTAATTTATTAAACACACTACAACATTTTAAAATTTCTTTTGACATGGACATAATATTATAATATAAAACGCATAACATATCATTGAACTTTTAATCTTAACCCTGCAGTGCCTTATTTACCTACATAAATATCTCATACATTCACAAAAATCATCTTCCTATTGCATATAATTCCATTATCTTCTAATCCTATATTTCTGACTGATATTACTATTTTTTTTTTTCTCTATTTAGATAGCAATATGCGCTTTATATATATATTTTTTTTTTTCATTGCAGAGCCTACAGTCCATCACTTCAAATTTTTTTTTTTTTTTTTTTTTTTTTTTTTTTTTTTTTTTTTTTTTTTTTTTTTTTTTTTTTTTTTTTTTTTTTTTTTATCACATTCTACGGATGATAAACTTGTCAATTACCATATAGTTTTTCTGTATTTTAAGATTGAAAAAAGTCTTTCTTTCTTTTGTGAAAGTATCTTTGATTTTCTCAAGTTTATTTCCTTTTGCTGCTTTTTTTATGAATCCTACTTTTCCCATCCTCTTCTTTTTTTTATACAACTTTAACTCATTCGTCTGTTTTGTTTTATTTTTATTGTTCAAGTCCGTTAATTTTTCTATTAGGCATAAATGAGGCCATCTGTTCTTTTTCATTTTTATTGTGTGCTAAAAGTAAATTTCTTCCCTTTTTCTTAGGATTATGTCTAGGCTAACTATTGCTTCCACTTTTTTTCATACGTTTCCTGGTGTGTTTGCATTCAAACCCAACATGATATTTGCAAATCTGAATCTGTTTTTACCTCTTTTTCTTTCTATTTTTATTCCAAAATCCATGCATACCCTTCCCGCCTCTATTTTCCATACATATCTTTGTGTTTCTGCATTCAAACTCAACTACATATTTCGAATCTGCCTCATAATTTTTCTGTTTTATAGGCAAGTCTCTGCTACGTATGTGCAATACAATTTTATAATTTAGTCCATGAAAAATAATATTTGATTCCAATTTTCTACTTTAGCTCTTTTGCTTAAGCCAAAAACTGCTTCAACTGTCCATTGCACCCTACGTGTTATTTTTTCCATGCCACAAAAATTTTATTTTAAGAAGGATATTAATAGGTTTATGTTATCTTTTAAAATTCCAATGCTTTCTATTCAAATTAAAACAGATCTGTTTCCATCCGTCTTCATTCCTAAAAATTAAGATTTATCGAACTAATATAGTCAATACATTAATTAATTTTACTGTCTTATCAAATATTTATTACTAATTTCAAACTAATAATGACTCTTTTTGTTATTTATGGTGAATATTGATATAAATTTATATGTTTATTAGAATTGTCCTTATTTCGAGAATTTTTAAATTCTATTTCATGATAGTCCTAAATCGTTTCCAAATAAACAAACAAAAATTCCTGCTCAATTTCAGGTCTTAATATTAACAGTAACCTGTCCCTGACGACGGCCAAAGTTTTAAATGAAAAATAACATAAGAAAAGTTCTTTTATTTCTTTAGAATTTCATAAAACCTTGGCCTATTAACAATATATAATAACACATTGATATTCTTGTAGGAAATTTGACATTTTTAAAAAAGGTCTTTTATGATTTACCGGTAAGTCCACTCGTTTTGTGGTTATTGTAGGTCAATGTTTAACCTTTAGTATTATATGGTGACATTTGCGGTTTGTTTACTATTTATTTCCGAAATTTTCTCTCTTTTAAAAAAATATTATTTACTTTAAATACTTCTAGAACAACTGTAAAAGCTATAATGAACATACTCAAAATACTTCGATTTTTAAATGAATTTAATCACATCTATATGACATTAGTATATGATTATCTTTATAATTATATTTATACAATAATTCTATTGATTTGATGCATTTATACTTATTCTATTTTTTTGGCACTATTTACTCATTTTATACAATTATGACCATCTTATTTGAAAAGCTTTTATAAACTATAGTGATTTTATGATATTTTTTTCAGCTAAAGAGACTCCCTACTGTTGAGAACATTTTAACTGCACAAGTTCAAATATTTTATTATTATAAACAAAATTTTTCTGCTCGATGTATTAAAAATATTTGTGATTTAAAATTTAAAAAATTTATTACAGACTTAAAATTTGTTATATTTAAGTAGTTTTTAATATTTTTACAGGTATACTTTCTTAATTGTTTTGAATACTTATAGTTTATGTAATTTCATTCTATGAAATAATGTAATAAATATATTAACAGTATAACAATAAACTTTAGATATATCTCATTTTTTAAAAAGGTATTAGCACAACAATTTTTTTTTATATAACTAAGAAATTATTAAAAAAATTTAAATAGCAGGAATCGTACTTGTCAAAAAACAAAGTTTTTTTAATTATTATAAAAAATCTTGATGTAAACATTATGAATAAAATGCATCACAATCCCTTTTCAGTCTTTCTACTGAAAGTAAATACCTTTATTTACCGATGACTTATAGTAGCGTTTATGCTGTGCTGAAAACAAATACACGTAATTAAGGTAAAGTCACCTATTATGATATGATTTTCCGCGACTTTTTTTATAAAATTTGATCATGTCCTCACTATTAACTTATGTATGTTAACTAAGGTATCGATAAAAGCGCTAGACTATCCTAAATTATATTATCATTTTTGTAATCCATTCAAACTTAAAAAAAAAATATTAACAAATTAATGACACGATGAATGGATCCTATTTATGAAAACACTAAAAAAAGAGGCACCTAATTATGAAAATTCAGTTCCTATTATGAAATATACATATTATTCAAATGCTAATCATTCATTTTATTTTAGGAGCCTTATAGAATAGAGGCTATGCTCATTTTTCTCCTATTATGAAAAAGGGATTTATAACAACATTTTTTTCAAGCGTTATAATATTTAAAATTCCCCAATATTTTAATAAAACAAAAAAAACTGCTGCCAATAAATCAGCACGAAGCTTCCTTAACAACATTATTTTGCAATCATTATACTTAAAAAAAATTAAATTAAATATTAGAATTATTTAAAATGTGGAGAGAAGCTATTTTCATGCTCTATTATATGGAATTATTTCGGAAATAACATTATAATTTTTAGCTGAATAGTTCACAAAATATTGTTAAAATTTTTTTAAATGAAAAACAATTGTCTAAATAATCAGAACATATTAATGAAATTAATATACGTGATATAATTATCTTGCAGTTAAAATATTATGGAATTATATAAAGCTATTCATTTATCTATAGAATATAACTATAATAAAAACAAATATAAATTTTTTGAGTTCAAAAACAGCATAAAGTGTTTTATTAGCATTAAAAATTGCTATAACAACCTTGATGGGGTATAAAACGTCAAATATTTTGACGATCTATATAGGAATATAAAAAGAAAAATTCTAAGACCTAGATCATTAAAATCATTTAAAGGGTTTCTGAGGTATGACTTATTAAAGAAAAAAAAATTAATCTTCTTCGATAAAAAAAAAAAAAAAAAAAGTACAAAAATTTGTGTAATTTTAAATGAAGCTAATTCAATGATAAATCAGATACAACTATAAAAGCGATCGATTTTCAATTTTTTCACCCTTAAAGTAGCAAGAAACCGTTTTTTGGACATAAAAAAACCTTAAATCAGGTATAAAACTTAAATTTTTTTTTGGAATTATATAGGAATGTGAAAAAAAATATTTCCAGCCTTGAACCATCAAAATCTCTCGAAAAGTTTCTAAGATATGAGTGATTTTCCACAAAAATCACAGTATTTCTTTAATGAAAACCATACAAAATATTTTACCAAAATGATTTGAAATAAAAAACAGAGCTATTTTGACGCTCTATCAGATATTACTATTTAGAAATACAAATTAAATTTTTTTTTTTCCTCTAAGAAGTAAAAAAACCTGTTTTTTTGACCATAAAAATTGTTATAACAACCTTAATAAGAAATGAAACAAATTTTTTTCCGAAACAATAAAAGGATATAGGAACAATAATTTGCAGCCCTTAATATTTAAAATATGTTAATTCTTTTTAGAGATATATTTTTTTTTTCTCGAAAATTTTATTATTTTTTGAATAAAACCTGAAAAAAATAACTTATCAAGACCCTTAAAAATGTAAAATGAAGGTATTTTTTTACCCTACCGAATAAGATTACTGTGATATTTGCAAAATAAATTTTTGATCTCAATTAAGGCAAAAAACCAGTTCTTTACCATCAAAAATCATTATAACTACCTTAATAAGATATAAAACTCAAAAAAAATTTCTGAACCGCCATAGGAACGTTAAAACAAAAATTTCAAGCCCACAATCATTTAAATTTACCGTTGGGCTCCTGCGATATGACTGATTACACACACACACACCCACGCACAAACACACACACACACCCACACAGACTTGTTCTAAAAATAGTATTTTTTTATTTTAGACGCTATATCAAACATTTCTAACGTATTTCTAGAAAAAAATTTTTCACCGATACAAAGCTTTCTCTATGAGGAAGCAATAATATCATAAAGTTTCTTAAATAAATTCTATTTCCATCATTAAACTCCTATAGCTTTTTTTTTACTGGCTATTTCATAATAGGAGCTACTTTGGAAATCATTTGATAATAGGTGACTTTACCTTAGTTAAGACTTTACGTATCATGTTTTCTCTTGAGGAACTATTTTTCAGCTAATTTTTACAATCTCCGATCATGATTGATATCTTTTTAATACAAATTCAAACAAACAATTTTTCACATAACCATTGCTTTCCGTGCATATGCCTCTTATAGTATACTATGTCTTACTCTAATATTACGCATGATTATTATTCTGTTAGTAAAGATGACTATTTGAGTTAAACTAGATTATTTTGAAACTAACTGATTTTCGATCAATCAGCAACAACATGTGCTGAGTCAGATCACTCATTATAACTAAGAACTTTGTACGACTAAGAAAATAGTTACTTAGGTTCTTCTGATCAGCTGTCTATACTTATTGTCATGTCTGATATATGATTACACACAAAACAAGGTGTGCTAGTGTATGCACATAAACTAATTATCAGCTTGCTCTGTTTTTTTCCATATTAAATATTTAAAAAGTAAATAAAAAAATTTTTTTAAATTACAAACATGAATATTAAATAATCCACACGTAATAATTGCTTTAATGTTGCGAAAAACATGATAGGTCTGTCATTAGCTCTTACAATAGTTGCTTTCGAAAACACCTTATATTTTTTACATCATGTAATACACCGTGTACAATTTCGACTCAACCTGCAATATGGGAACGTTTTTTGAGCTGCCCCAATTTACTTTTAGTGATTTTGGGACCGTTTTCATCTTCACTTATAATTATATTCTAAAAACATGTAGGAGTGATTAATCTAAATGAAATTAAATTATAAAATCCTATCAATGAACTTATAATCAAGTCAAGTGAGTAAAAGGTGATGAGGAGGTGAAGGAGAACTGGGTTTAAGCTGGGGGGAGCGGAAGGTGAGGTTGTGGGGGAGCCGAGGGAGAGCTAAGGGGGAGCGTGGGGAGCTAACTCCAAAAAAAATTTGATTAAAAATCACGTAAAAATGAACGAATAACTACGTGATTTGAGGGAGAGCTGTGTGGAGCTGGGCGGGAGCAAAGGGGAGCGGGGAGGGGGGGGGGCTAGAACTATCTTATGGTAATAAGACTGTATATTATAACAAGATATATCTTAATTCATATATATATATAGTGATAAGGACTAAAAATCTTCCGCTCCCTCACCTCCCTTCACCCCCCTCAGCAACCTCTCAAATCAAGGGTATAGTCATTATATGTTTACGTGTTTTAAGTTATCGTCATTTGTGTATGCCCCCCTCAACCCCCCTTACCGCCCCTCTGGCCTCTGTAAAAAATTTGATCGTTTTTTCCGTGATTTCACGTGAAAATCATTTTTTCAATTTTTCGTTGCCCCCCCCCCCCTTAAACCCCTCTCGCCCCCCTCAATAACTTAGAAATTTTTCAGGATTTATTAACCACTCCCCCTCAAAACCTTCAAATTTTGACCCGATGCTTATTTTCATAGACGAAGATGGCCGAAGTCACCTGAAAGACACTGTATCACCGAACTCGGCTGAAAACAGACACATAATTCCGATTACAGACGAATCACCTCACAAAAGCCCTCTAACATCGTCGTACATTGCCAAAAACAACTGGATGCAGCCGAAGCCGATCCTTTACAACCACTTAGAGTTTTTCATTTTTCCCGCACAGCTAATTAAATAAATAGACTGATGCAGAAGATTAAAATTTGACTAAACGAAAAATATTGTATTATATAATTTAAATAATAAAATTACATGAAATTACTGAATGATTTAAAATTTACATTAAAATAATTGTATTCAGTTCACTTAAATTTGAGTAAATTAAAAAGTTTAGTATTTATTATTCACAGTATTTTAGTATAATATGGATCGGTTGTGTAAAACATAAACGGGTGTATGCAAGAAATAATATTTTTATTCGCAAGTCATGAAATTTTAATGGATGCATTGTGATATATGAATTATGATAATATTTTTCTGACTTGTCAAATTTGCCTAGTTATTGACAAATTTTGATTTGTTGCCAAAAAACTAGTTCTTTGCAAATTTTCACTTCAGAAATTTATTCTTATGCGAACAAGTGCACTTCACTCATTACACGCTCAATATTTCTAATGATTCTTATCAGTGACTCCATATGATTCCATTTAAAGAGTAAAAAAACCGTTAAAAAATTGAATTCGATCAAAAACCGAGAACATAGCCGTTTCCAACTCAAAATAGTACCTATAATTCGTACTTAAATATCTCAGTAATCTAGCATATCAATGGAGGACTCTGCTAATATTACGAAATTGGTACAGTGGTAGATAGCCCCCTTAAAAATTGTGTTTTATTCGACCAAGCACTCGCATTGTCTCTTAAGATTTCACATATAGATTTATCTCTTGAGACTTTGGAATTTAAGTGCTCTGTTTATTGAATCTGTGAATGATTATGATTAAAACATACGTGATGAATAGAAAAATATCCTCAAGAATCAAGTGATTCACTGAAATTCATCATCAGGGCGTAAAGGTTAGCGTGGAGCAAAGAGGGGCACAGGGGGCAAAGCCCTACTAGTATATATACGTATATCTTCCTATATTATATAGTTAATTCGCGTGAATCGTAAGTAATAGCCCCCCCCCCCCCTCTTACCACGCCCCACCACACGTTTCTTCTTATACTTAAAAGTAAGGTAAAAATGAGGTAAAAATATGCTGATTTTTAATGAATTTCTACAGTTAGTCTGACCCACCACGCCCCTCCACGTCCCTCCATGCTGTACAATGGGCGGATTTGGTTTTTTTGGGGCAAAACCTAATATCTCGAGAACGAAAGCAGATAGAAAAATAATTTTTTTTTATACTTCTGTTATTTCATCTAGACTTAAAAAAATTACTGCCAAAGCCTGAAAATCAAATCCTAACCTAAAAATTATGATTAAACACTAATTTTTTTATATTTCGTCCATGCAAAGGGTGAAAAGCTTTTTTTTAAATCATCTCTAAATATATTTCATTAATAAGCCACAAGTAAGAGAAGATCCACAAGTCTAAACATAACCTCAACATTTTTTTAACCGTCGATTTTATGAATATCTCGGAAACGGAAACGCTTTGAAGCAAAATTTTTTGGCTCTCTTTGTTATTTTATATAAAGATATAATAACACACTAAGAAGGTCAAGACATCAGAACCTAATTTTAAAATTCGCATTAAACATCAATTTTTTTTATATTTCACCCATGCAAAGGGGTGAAAAGCTTATATTCTTTTATCCACCAATAAATTTACTGAATACATAAATGAAAAGCTTTAAAAGATCCACAAATCAAACCATAAACTTAAAATTTTTTTTTACTGTCGATTTTATGACTTTCTCGGAAACGGAAACACTTAGAAGCAAAACTTTATTCTCCTTTCTGTATTTTTTGTATACAATTATAATAACACACTGAGAAAGTCAAGTCATTATAACCTAACCTTAAAATTAGCATTTAATACGCCCCCAATTTTTGTTAGATTATCCCTTATTTACCTAACAATATAAATTTGTTTTCTCCGTGTTTTTATGTAAAAATCATATATTTTATTTTTGAGAGCCCCCCCACAGTCCCCCCGCAAGTACTTAAAATTTTTTCGAGTCTTCTATATTTTCCTCCCCCCCCCCCCACTGCTCCCCCCCATATTAACCATAGCCGAAGATGGCCGACGTCACCCGAAAGACAGACTTTCATTAACGTCTGCCGAAAACAGACGAATTATTTCGATTACAGACCATCCGATTACAGGAATCGAGCAGAGCAACCAATTCAAGCACATAATGAAAAAAAAACAGCTGTGTGAAAATTATGATGGTGCTGTGGTCTAGCAAACAATAGCTGAGCGGTGATAGGCTAAGATCTTCCAATCAGAAACCACGTTTTTTTCATTAAAAAAATGGTTGGCAATATATTTTTGTGACTAACAACCGTATCCCATTCGCCAGAAGTGTATTGCCTGAGTCCTGACCGGGTGTCTACGAATAAACACCAGGACTAACTCCTGCACACCTCCCGCTCACGTTGTCCGTAACGTAAGAGAAACAGTCGATCGAACTTTCGATGAAAAGCAGCGCATACGAACCCTAGGCGAACGGCAAGACTCGAACCAAGTCTCACCCATGCCCGTACACTGCTGAACTTCGGTGATCAACGAAACTGCAACTCTACCGCTGCGCCACCGTGTCGGTCTACATACATACATACCCAAGCCCAGAGCGTATAGGTATACCCCCATACACAGAGTACACGTTTGGTGCTGTGTAAATGTCGCTTTGACAATAAAGGGCGATTCATAATTCGGGCATTGCAGGGAACGGAAAGTAGAAAAGTCAATGTCGAAAGCTTAGTTTCATACGAGCATGAAAGTATGCATTGTACTGTAAGAAACTTATGATTTTCATGAAAATTACGAAATCACAGCAAACGTCTTTTCTTAACGTTGTGAAAAATATATTGTTAATGACTTTTAGGATTCTAATAATCATTTCAAGACATCATTATAGAAAAAATAATAATTATAAAAACAATGCGTATAGAGGTGGAATTTAGGTTACTGCGAGAAATCTGAAAAAAAAATTTTAAGAATTTTGACAAAATAATTTTTATTGATTGAAATAAGTATGAAATAAATTTCTTTTTAAATTATTAAATTTCAAAGATACATTGATATAGAAAAAACCTTGAAAAAATTTTTGAATGCAAAGTTGAGCAGAAGGCCCTAAAGGTAAATTTATAAAAAAAACAATATGAAAAATTTTTGAACGCTACGTTGTCCAGAAGGCCCTAAAATATATAAGAAAAAGCTTATCCAAGGCGGTCACATGGAGCGCGTAACGCGTACCGTGTAACCATTAAAGCTTATAAGAGGGAGCGAGAGGTTCGCGTATTTGCGTATTTGACCTCTCCCTCACTCTCACGGGCTTAAGTAGTTACGCTTACGCGTTACGAGCTCTATGGGACCACGGCCTAAGCATAGTGGCTATTTAAAACTATCAGAGGATCACCTTCAGGTGACAAATAAATACATATACTTGATCATTGTAATTGGTTTATATCTATTTGTTACTTTAACGTGCAGGGATGGATAGGTAGAAAAATCAATGTTAAAAAGGTTAGTTTCATAAGTGTAAGAAAAAATCTATGATACTGTAAGAAAATTTTGACTTTCATGAAGTTTACGACATCCCAGCAAAGATATTTTCTTAAGTTTTGTAGAATATCTTGTAAATGACTTTGAAGGTTCTAATACTCATTTTAAGACATTTTTATAAACGAAAAAATTTTTTGTTTACAATAAGTATGTAGGTAGACATTAGGTGACTGCAAGAAATGTAAAAAAATAGTGAGAATTTTAAGAAATGGTTTTTGTTGGTTGGAATATGTATTAAATAATATTTTTTGAAAATTATTTAATTTTATTGATACATTTGTAGACTGTAAAAAATTTCAGTTGACTATTACTACATTAATTGAAGGTAAAAAAGTGACCCGCATTTAATGTAGTATATTTACTGTAGCAATTGCAGACTCACTACTGAAAATAGTAATCTTACAATTGAAATTTTTTTTTTTTTTAATAAAATAGTATTTTTATCGGTAGATGGAGTTAGCATTAAACATTACTAACGCGTTTGTAATTTCACAAAGACGATAGTGAATTTACACCTTAAATAGTAAATTTATTTTTTCCTGAAAAATATTGTTACTTTATTTTATCCTTTTTTTGGTCGGAAAAACAAATTAATTGGTTCATTTAATTTATTTATCGGTCGTTTTATTATGCATTGACAGTATAACTACATACATTGGATAATGTACAATCTCGATCTTTAGGATATGGTGTATACACCTACATACATTTACTGAAAGACTGCCAACATAATATGTAATCACTCAAGAATACTTACTTTTACCCTACTTCTACAATAAACAATTTCAATAATTAATCGGAGCTCAACAAAAGCAATACTTAAGTATTTGCAGATCATGGAGTGTGCAGCGTACAAATAAGGCTATATGTCTGCGGTACCAGCCAGTACTTACATCTTGTACGCCGTTACCAAATATTACTAACAGTAGTAGTATTTTCTCTTTCGAATCAGTAATTTAACGATGAAAACATCCAAATATATTACAGCGCTCGACAGTAAGAAACCTCTATTAAATATAGGTCGCTTTTTTACCTTCATTAACTACAGTAAGATTACTATTGCATTAGTAAGTTAAGGGCAGTTTTAGTAATGGCACTAGCAGTTTAGAAATTTTACGTCATTCAAGTGCATAACTGTACAGTCAGTGAAAGTAATAGTCAACTAAAGTTTTTTTACAGTGTATTGAAGGAAACTTTAAAAAAAATTTAAACGTTAAATTGTGCAGAAGGCCCTAAAGATAAATTTATAAAAAAAAGTCTGAAAAATTTTCGAATGCAACGTTGTGCAGAAAGACCTAAAATATATATCAGAAAAAGCTTATCTAAGTATGAAGGCTATTCATAACTTACTAAGGCTGACTTTAAGGTGATAAATAAATACACCAACTTGACTATTGTAACTCTTAAATATCTATTTGTCACCTTAAAGTCATCCTCAGTGCCTAAACCTGCTTTTATCGACTGTCGCGCGACAACTTTCAATTGTGAATGTTCATAATGACAACGTAGATTATAAATAGCCTTATAAAAAGCAATGACTGAAGGACAAAACTTGGACCCAGACTTTTTGGCTAACAGGATACGTCGGGCGGAATTGAGGCGATAAAAGTTTGGCAAGTTTCAGCCTGAAAAATGGTGAACTTGACCTAAGACATTCATGTATTTGTATGTTTCTCTCCATAACATAACATCAGCTTATAAAAAAAAAAAACTCCATAAAATTTTTAGGATTTATTGAAAAAACCAGAACCCTTGGTCAATACTGAGAAAAAAGATATCTTCATTTAAAAGATAATAATTAAACAATTAATAAAGTTGTAAAAAAATTAACAATAATGATAGAATTGAAAAAATTTTTAAATAAATGAGAAATAATTTATTAATCTACGGAGATTTATTAAATAAAGTCTTTTTGTTTTTGTCTAAAATTAGGGGGTTGGCGCGCGGAGCGCGCAGGGGGGGCACCCCCACTAGTATATATATGTATATACTAGTAGGGCTTTGCCCCCCTGTGCGCTACGCACGCCAACCCCCAAAAACAAACAATTTATCTAGCTACTGAAAATCTAATTAAATTAAAATAACTTGATTTTCTGTACACTTTTCTTTCATACATCGATAAATGTTTTAACTTTAATTAATATTTATTATTAAATTAACAAGTTTAACAACTATGTAAGTAGGACACTAAAATTAAAAACAATAATTTATACTTCAAGAGTTATAAATAAACAAATTTTTGGTAGTAGAGTTGTACGTAAAGTAACAGTACAATTTTTTAATATTCTAAAAAATAGTAAATAAATTTCTACATGAAATTTGATCTAAGTTGAAATTCTTACTCTTATTTTGTTTTGCTATTTTTTTGGAAAGAAGAGAGAAAAAGTTTTGCTTTAAAATAGGACAAATTATTCTACCTCCATTAAGCGAATACGAGAAATCCATGAAAAAATTACTGTTGTTTGACAATAATTTTGGAAAATTAATAAAAGATTACAATAATATATTTTCTTTTGCATCATTTGATGCTAATATTTTACATGGAAAAAAAGGCTATATATAATTTTAAATTAGAAGATCAAGTTTGTCATACAACACCCAATAGTTTAGAAAGTTTAGGGAATACTAAACTTTGTAACAGACAACTATACATATACGATGATGTCCATGCAATTTAAGAAAAACTAAAGTTACATCCAAATTTACGTGAAGAACACTTATAAACTCTGCCAAAAATTTTGAATAAAAATACAATCTCCAAGTTATGAATATTCATATCAAATTACAAAATCACAAGAGTTACCTGAATACAAAATGTTTTTCTTGCGTAAAAATGGTAAACGAAATTATACGTTTAACAGTGACAGCAGAGTGTAGTGCAATTATAGTTTCTCAAACTGAAATTTTTGATGACGTATTTATTTGTTTATCCCAAAAACCTTCCAGATAAAGAGGCTGTTCACATAGGCGTGACACTCGAGTGTCGCGCGACACTTTACCATTGGTTTCAAATGGGACCTCGCGACGTGACACTTGAGTGTCACGCCTATGTGAACAGCCTTAATATGCCAACTTATACTTATTTAAATAAATTATATAAATATTTGGATCCCATGGTTTTTACTTTGTTATTTCTATCTAGTGATTTATGTTAGAGTACAAATTATTTAAAAACCCAGAAAGAAACGATTCAAACTATTTGAATTTGGCAATATAACATATACAGATTATTTTATAGACCAAAAAACTTGGAATTTGATCCTATATTAAAAGGAGGGAAATTGACACAACAGTACTTTTTAAATGCTCACATTATGGTAGAAAATAATCGTATGAACTAATTAAGGAATAATCAAACAAATTTACGGATTGAATGTTATGAGGGTTTATTAGATCATGTCTTAAATAGTGCATTAAACATCACACAAAATTTTGAAACAAAAGATAATATTGAAAACCTTCTTATGTTACCTTCAACGTATATAGATGGACCTCAACAAATGCAGTAGCATTATTAAGATGCAATGGCTATTAAAAGAAAATGCGCTAGACCTGATTTTTTCATAACTGTCACGTGTAATTTAAAATGGATACAAATTAAAGATGTATTAAAAAATTTACCGAGGAACACTTTACTGAATGATATACCAAATAGACCAGTACGATTGTTTCACATGAAATTACAATTTATTTTAAATGATATAACAATAAACAATTTACTTAACAAAATCATATCTTACGTTTATACTATTGAGTTCCAAAAATGAGGGCTGCCGCATGCTCATATATTAGTAACATTGCATCCTGTTAATTAGATCATGACACCTGATGATGTTGATAATTATATTTCTGCCGAAATCCCTTCAAATGACGAGATATTAAGCAATTAGTAATTCAACACATGTTATATCTTCCTTATAATGTATATGGGGAGATTCACCTCAACTGCCCCAGCACCACTGCAAGCGGCTCGCTCGAGTGCTAATTACAACATTTTGACTGCGTTGTTTCGTCATCCAAAAATAAACAAAAAAGTTACAACTATATATATTCTGAAGCGTCTTGACCTCAGATTTCGAATAGCATTGATTATTTTAACGATTGTTCCTTACATAATTAAAATTTAATTTTGCTTCGCATTTAATTATTTGTAAAAAACAAAAAACACCTTTTTTTATAATCTATATCGAAATACAAAAACTTGATCTTTTGATCTGTGCGGTCGAGAAAAATTAGAAAATTGAAGATCATGCCGAAAACACGTTTTCAATTTTTATTTGCCTTTTACGAGGTTATATAAAAAAAAATCGCAAAAATAATTAATGCCCATTAAAATAAAAAACCTCAAAACCCATGAAAATGATGTGTGATTTGTATATTTGAAAATTTTTGTTCAATATTTGTTTAGACAATGTATTTAAACAACTGTTTTTTGCAAAATAAATGTCAGATTTATCATAAGCCGGGTCGAAAACCATTAAAATGATGTATAGTTTGTATTTTGAAAAAATTTGGTGTATTATTTGTTTAAACTATATTCTTAAACCATTGTTGATCGCAAAATAAATATCAAATTCTGGTTTAGCGCCCCCGTAAACAATGAACAATATACGTTGTTTGTGATTTAAAAATTTTTTGTTTTGTATTTGTGTAAAGAATATGCTTAAATAATCGTTTATTGCAAAACAAATATCAATTTTGTGTTAAGCTACCTTCAAAACCATGAAAATCATACGTCGTTATTGATTAAAAAATTTGTTGTTTAATACTTGTTTAAACAATATGCTTAAACAATTGTTTATTGCAAAATAAATATTAAATTCTTTCTAAGTGCCTTCGAAAACCATGAAAATCAGTACTTACTTTTTTTTCTTTGTTAAAACCTCTACGGAAATCCAACGTAAGCCACTAGATACGGCCACTGTGACGACTTTGGCGTCACCTAAAGGATACATACAATAACGTAGATACACGAGGGAAGTGGATTCTAAAACGAGAGTTCAAGACGGATAAAATCATACCTGAAAATAATTTTTTGAAGCAAAATCCAGTTGAAGCGAGAATTATGACCACTTTTTTTGCGTGCCGTCCCACTGTGGCACGCATCAGCTCGCGTTACCTTGCATTACCTCGAGTTAACTCGCGTCAAGTATCGTCAGCTTACATCACAGCGACAGCTAGCTTCACCTGACGGCAGTGACGATCCTTTGCTATAATCAACCACTACCTAGCTTTCATTGATTATTGCGTACGAGATGGCGCTGTTACGAGGAACCGGCCAAAATAAACCGGCCGAAACCAAAACTGGATTGTACATACTTGAGTATACTTGCCTCTTGTCTTGCATTTTTCTCGTGTTCTCTCACTCTCATCTCTCTAACTATCTCACTGTACAAGAGGGTAAGCCTATATCTAATCTCTGACGTCCCACGGAAAAACCCGGTTAAGTGCAGTCAGTGCATATCAAAGAAAATCGACAAAAACTATGTATGTTTAAAATATTGTTGAAATAAACAATTTGAACCGCAAAAACGATTTTTCTAGGGTAAATGAGGCATGATTTTTCCAATTTTCGAGAATAAAAATTAACTTTCCAAGAGGGAAAAGAGATACTGCACTGAAGGCTTTTACTCACATACTTTCAAACGGAAAAAAGGTTAGAGTGCTCTTAAACTTTTTTTGCCTGTAAATCACTCCAGGTACCACTTGCCGTTCCATAGAAAAAACTGTTTAACTGAAATTATTGATATTTAGTATGATTTTTTTAATTTTACTAGTTACTTTTTCATTTTAATAACTTACTTTTAACCTCAACAAATAATAGCGACAGCAGAAACGCCTATATCAACTGATTCCGACGTCGGCGTCGCCTGCATGCTATCAATTTATGCACTTGAGTTTTTTTTTATGTAAAAGACTCTTAGGCTCACACTAATTCCAAAACAAGAAAACCTTAAGTGCAAAAGGTTTTTCAATTTGGAAACCAAGCGCACGCTCATCAATTTTACAGATTAAAAAAAGCTGTAGTGCTCTTACGGTCCACTACCAGTACGATTTCCACAATACTTGTCACTTAAGGTAGTTCATGCAAAAAGTGATTTTCTTACGAAAATGTTGAAATTTCAGATGAAAGTCGTAAACACTGCCATACATTAGTGGTATAAGTTTCATAAATATTTGACGTACTGTTTTTAAGATATTCAACGTTGAATTCGTATATTTTAACACAGTATCTTACGAGCAAGTAATTTGGAAATACCTGCTTTCGTTGATAACTGCACAAATTTTCTTACAATTATTAAAAAAAAGACTATAATATAAGAATATAACAACTATTCAAACAGCAAAAAATTAGAAACTTGTCACGTCCAGATTAAAAGATATCTTAATTTTGAAATAATTTCCAATGCTTTTAGTATATCTATATATTGATGAAATTGTTCTTAACTTTTTGCATTTAGTTGAAATCATTCGATCTTCTCTGTCAGTTTTGTGATTTGAAGGTTTTTAGGTTATTTTAGTGTCAACTGCCGATAATTTACAATGATTATTTGGAAAATTAATAATTTACTGTTGTATGTAACAGGTTGAGAACAGCTGGAGGTGCTAAACTACCTTAAGCTTTATTTTTAGCTGCTGAATAAAATTATTTTCAGTTTTACGGATTTTAATTTAATTGTATTACTAAAAAACGGAAAACGATATTTAATTTCTAAAAATTTCACCAGACGCAGAATTATCTGACGAATCGATTGATATAAAAAACTTTTTTTTACAAAAATGTCACTTAACTAGTTGTTTCCGTGGGACGGCAGAGTCCTCTTTTGTAACAAACAACAGCCAGCGTGTCATTTTCTCGTTTGCGTTTCAACACGATGTACCAGCACGTGCTGCGAGGTCTTCGAAAGGCGCGCATACATTTTTGCAGTAAGCATACTTGTTAATATTAATTTCTTTGCCTAGATATCACATCATGGTCATTATCTTTTACTATGGGCCTAAATAATTGTGATAAAAATTGTAGAATAAATCGAGCTACAGCCGTTGCCGTGTTACTGATTTCCAGTGGGTGCTCCCAAGCTAATGATTCGTGTCTAATTTTGATGCATTTGCTGCTAGATGAAGAGTTGATTTCCGAAGTCTTGAAGAAACTGTCTCTGTAGAATAAGAATCACGACCATTATAGGAAATCAAGAGTAAAATCAAGAGACTAAGATACCGTTGCCAATACTCTGCATTGTGACTGTAAGTACTAAGGATAATGATAACCTGGGACAAGCTGAAATTCTTAATTTTTGATATCTTGTCGAAGCATAGCGTCCAAATCAAACTTCTTTCTCATTATCTTTTGGAACAACGTTAGACTTAAATATTTTTCTTCTATAAAGCTTCAGGAAAAAGTTACAGTGAAATTTAACTTTGTTATGCTGCCACAAGGAGTGCAGTTAAAAAGTTAAATTCAACTGTAACTTTTTTCTTGATCCTTACAAAAGATAAATACAAGAGTACAAAATAGTTCAAAATTCTATTTTGTAACAAAAAAATGCTTTAAGAGAACAAATAGTATGAAATAAAAATCAACTTAGTCAGGGGCTATGCACAAACCATGTGGCCATCTTAGGGGGGGGGGTGCACACAAATTCTACGTTGGGCTACGT
>JAPYYV010007019.1:0-30387 GCA_030522625.1 Copidosoma aretas | reverse complement strand
AATTTTAGCTTTCCCTATAGTTTTCCTATATTCTAGAACTCATCGACTTTATTTTCCAAAAAGAATCATTGCAATATCATTTTTCTGACAGGAGCTATCCATTTTGAACGAGAAAATGCCAAAAAGACACACTGTGGGGCGGCAAGGCGACCAGGGGTCAGCAAGGGGGGGGGGGGGCAAGAGGCCTATGTACCAGTCATTTCCTTACAACTGTATAATGTAGGAAGATCTACAGTGAAGATAATTGAGTAGGTTGAGGGGCTAACGTTAATGACATTTTATAATTTTTTGCCCTTGACAATGCATAACAAAGGAACCGGTAAAGATAGTGTGTTGGTGTGTTGGTGTCTCAGTTAATTGACCAGCAAAGGCGTAACTACAAGACATCGCAACGGTATTTCAAGTCGGCTAAGCAAGCAACTCAACTAAACATTGGTGTAGCTGTTATAAGAAGTCGAATCGGCCTTGTGTGGAAAGTTTGGGAACTTTGTGTCGTTGTCAATACGCAGATTGAGATCTTGAAAACAAGAGAAGATGAAAAAGAGTCATATTTTGTTGGCAAAATTTTCGTGCGGATTGAAGACTATTTGAAAGCGAACGACAAGTTACATCAGTGTTAAAAAATCGCAGAAAAAGTACAAGCTACGGCAGTCAATCCATTGAATTTGCAGGACAATCAATAAGCTTAACATCGTCAAACAACACCATTGCCAGCGATTGCCATTTAAAAATTTTCAGGTGGTGTAATTGAGGGGGAAAAATTTCCAGATTATTTTAAATCATTAATCATTCAAAATGCAAGTTTAGACAATTTACAAAAATTTTATTTTCTAAAATCTTACGTAGAAGGAGAAGCGGCTTCATTGTTAAACAATATTAGATTAACAGAATACGGTTTTACCACCGCATAGGAGCGTTTAAAAAATCATTATGAAAATCCGCGAGCAATAATTCATGCCGAATTGAAATCCTTGTTTAGCATTGAACCTATGAAAGTAAATCGGTATCGGCACTTGAGTTAATTCGCAATGTAGCAACAGAGAGAATCGCGGCTTTGGAAATCCTTGACGTTTTAAATCGTTAACTATCAGCCCGAATTAAAATATGGTGGATAGAGTATTCGATATCTTAGTCCATCAGTTCTCGCAAAAACTTGACGCTAACACGCGTATGGCTTGGGAATTACATTTAGGTAGCTCGAACGAATATTCGTATTTTTCAAAGTTACTTGCATTTATTGATTCACGTATTTGCGCTTTGGAAGCTGTACAGCGAGAGAAGATGTGATCAAGTAAAAGTCAAACGTTATACGCTCTCACGTGGTTTCTAACTCGAACAATTGCCCACTTTGCGGAGAAACTCATAAATTATAGATGTGTAAGGCTTTTCAAGAGAAATCTGCGGAGTCTCAATATCAGTTTGTTAAAGATAAAATAATATGTTTGAATTAATCAAACGGCAGACATTCAATGAGTAAGTGTAAAAGCCCACGTATTTGCGTGGTGTGTGAATCAAAACATCATACGCTTTGACATTTTCAGAAAAGTTTCAAAACAAATGAAAACGAAAGTCGAGATTTTCGAGCGCTACTGGAAGTACGCAGACGAACGTTGATTGTTTTCAAATTTCAGGCACAAGTATGCATACGAATCAAAATAAAGCGAGTAATATGCCTATATTGTTGGCCACGGCTCAAATTGTCGTACTGGCTGTGTGCAGCTGATCAGTTACAGTAAGAGATCTCCTTGACCAATGCTCGACATACTCGTTTGTTCCTGAGGAGCTTCTTAATGCGTTGAAACTAAATACTGTTCGAACAAATATTCAGTTTTCGGGACTGGCTCATGCCTCCGCGGGTTTTGCGAGAGTAGCCTCGGCAATCGAAATTCGTCCTAAGGGAAGTAAAGAGCCCGTTTTTCGGACGTCGGCTTTTATTTTGAAAAAGCTAACCGACCATATGCCTTCCGTGTCGTCTAATGTATTGAATTCACCGCATTTTGAAATTGGAAATTTGCTGATGAACAGCTGAATGATCAGCAGCCTATTAATGCTATAGTCGGAGCGGATTTGTATAGCACTATTATTCGCGATGGCTTAAAAAAGGGACACCCCGAGGATCCAGTGGCTCAAAATACAGTTTTTGGCTGGATTTGTTCTGGGAGAATGGACGTCGTGTTGCATATTCGTCCTAAGGTTGATTCGGTTTGTCATGCTGTATTATGTGAAGACTTGCAATCGTTAATTAGGTGATTTTGAGAGATAGAGGAGAACGCTTCTGTAACGCGATGGACTCAGGCCGAAGATGAGTGTGAAAGCCATTTTAAAAGAACACTCACGTCAGTGAGATGGGCGTTACATTGTCAGACTACCATTTGTTAATCAGCTGCCTATTAAAATTGAAAATTCGTTAAATCTTGCATTAAAATCGTTTAATTCGCTTGAAAGAAAATTTGAATCGAACCTGCAGATTTTCGCTCAATACACAACATTTGTGTATGATTATAAAAATCAAGCTCATACGAAGCATCTGTCGGTGAAACCTGAAGCTGGTTCGCAAATAATTTATTTACCTTATTTTCCGGTCATTCGTAAATTGTCTTTGACTACAAAGCTGCGCGTTGTTTTTATTGCCTCGATAAAAACATCGAATTTTACGAGTTTAAATGATCATTTACATATAGGGCAAAGTTGCGAACATATATTTTCCATGTTTTGACGCAGTAACGCGTTTTTCGTTTTGTTTACGCGGTGTATATCGCGCAGATGTATAGGCAGATCGTAATGGATACTAGAGATAAAGATTATCAGCGAATTTTGTGAATGCCGGATATTGGTTCGAAAGCACTCTCTTCTCAATTTAACACTGCTATATATGGAACATTAGCAGCTCCTTTTCTTGCGCTTACAGTCATAAAACAATTGGCTAAAGATGAAGGGAATCAATTTTCACGCGCAGCAGTAATTTTATTGAGTCGGATTTACGTCGATGATTGTTTGTTCGGAGCAGACACTAAGCGGGAAATCGTGTCCATTCCTAAATAACTAAATGAGTTGCTTGATCGGGATAACTTACGATTAAGAAAGTTGGCGAGTAATTAGGTTGATTTGTTGTCGGATATTAATGAGATAAATCATGGCCTAGCACTTGAAATGAATTTGGATAAGGAGGGGTCGGTAAGGGTTCCCGGAGTAGTATGGGATCGTTTTGAATTTAAAATCCAAGTAGATAAAGTTGTACCTTCAACAAAGCGGCAGATATTGTCTATTTCGCGTTTGTATGATCCTATGAGATGAGTGTCTCCGGTCGTTGTATCTGCCAAGATATTTATGCAAAGATTGTGGATAGCATCGATCGATTCGGATGCTTTGGTACCTGAAGATATACTTGATAATTAGACCAGTTATTATCGGAATTTAGAAAATGTAAAGGACATATCGATTCCGTGTTGGACAGGTCAGGGCGCAAGTGTCGTTGAGATATCATTGCACGGATTTTCTGATGCTTCTTCTACCGCATATGCACCTGTGGTATATTCGCGAGTGGTTTTTGAATCGAAAGAAGTTCGCATTAGTATGCTTGCGAGTCGTACAAAAGTGGCACCAATCAAAACGTTAACTGTACCAAATTGGAACTTTGTGGAGCTCTATTGTTGGCTCAGCTCGTGTCGAATATAAAAATAATTCCTGATTTTTCTAACGTAAGGACTGCATATTGGACCGACGCCACAATTGCTCTAGCTTGGCTTAATCAGCACCCATAAAATTGGCAAGTATTTGTGGCAAATCGAGTTGCTTGTATTTAAACATTAACGCCAATTGATGCATGGCGAAAAGCTTCGGACTTGATTGGGAACGCGTTGTAGTGGACGGGCCCTTCTTGGCTTTCTTTGTCAGTCGAATTTTGGCCGCCAGAAGTTGATTTTGCCGTATTGAAAACAGACGACGAGGATCGAGTTCGTATATATATTGTCGAGGCAGTGAATTCGTGGTTGTATCGTTTGATAGAGTGAAAATCTTCGTGGCCGGAAACACAGGGTGCAGTCGCTCGGGTTTTGATAATTTTGGCAATACGGTTAAATTATTTTGTAAAATCGCATCTAAAGACTGACAGTTTGTCACAAGCTGAATTTTATATTGATGGACGAATTGTATTGATACGGTTTTTGCAATCTCGACTTTTTTCGGCTGAAGTATCGGCTTTAGGTGATAAAAGACCTTTACCTAGATCGAGTGTTTTATTGTGTTTGAATCCTTTTCTGTATGAAAATCGTGTACTTAGGGTTGGCGGAAGACTTGCGAACGCCCCTCTGGAATATAATCGTCGGTATCCTATTATTTTAAAGGACCATCCAGTTATTAGAGCAATCATTCGTTTTTATCATAAGAAGTGCTTGCACGGAGCTACTCATTTAACATTAGTAGCACTTCGACAGAGCTTTTGGATTTTACAATCAATTGAGTATAATTGCGTGACTTGTGAGCGTCTGAGAGATGCGACGCGAGAAAAAATTATGTCGGCTTTACCGGTACATCAGGTCTCTCGTCCAGAACGTCCTTTTTGCCATGTTCGCATCAATTATGCTGGGCCGATCAATATCATACCGTGTAAAGGGCGGAGGCAAAAATCGCATAATGCTTATATAGCTGTTTTTGTTTGTTTTGCTACCCGTGCTATGCATTTGGAGTTCGTTTCAGAGTATACCTCCGAAGGTTTTATCGCAGCGTTGAAGTGGTTTTTAGCCAGACGATGGCTTTCTAACACGTTTTATTCTGATGATGAAACTTTTTTCGGGGGCGCTGATCGTGAGCTCGTGGAGGCATTTAAGTCTGTTGTAGACGACCCGTAAGTGAGTTCTTTTGTGACTGGCGATAGGTTTCAGTGAAAATACATTCCACCGGTCGCCGCGCATTTCGGCGGTCTCTGGGAGGCAGGAGTTCGTAGTGTTAAGTACCATTTAAACTGCGTTTTCAAAGACAGAACACTTGCGTTCGAAGAATTAAATACGTCATTATGTCAAAATGAAATGTGTCTAAATTCTCGACCATTGAGTCCTTTATCTGACGACCCCCAGGATTTAAAGGTGTTGACACCGGGTCATTTTTTGATTGGTAGTGAATTGAATGCCGTTCCGGAACCTCCACTTTTGCAGTTAAAAGAAAATCGATTGTCTCGATGGCAAGTGTGGCAACAACTCTTGGAGTGGTTTTGGACTCAGTGGTCACAGGATTATTTAACCTCGCTTTAACAAAAAAAAACAAATGGCGCGATACTAAATAGAACATATATTTTAATCAAATAAAGTTAATAAAAAATGAAACAGTACCCTTTACGAAATGGGCGTTAGGTCGCGTTATTGAGATTCATAAAGGTACTGATAAATTAGTTTGAGTAGCGAACGCACGTACTGCGCGCGGCACATATACGAGATCAATCTCTAAATTAGTGTTATTACCAGTCAAGCATGAGGAGAATAACTAAATTCATATGCTAATAATTGGTAACAAATAATTATTTATCTAAGCGAATTTTTCCTTGCGGTCAAAAGGGCCGGTAATATTAAAGATTGACTGTGTAATTTTTGTATGGTATTTGAATATGTAATTTGTATTGCGTGCCCTTTTTATGTGTATGAAGGCTAACGATCATTTTATACTTTACCAAACTCTTTATTATATGTTAGGTTCGATGCAATGCAAGAACGAGCATTTGAATTCTTCTTAGGCAAGCGTGCGAAGCGAGCGGTCGTAGCAAGTGTCCTTATCGTTATTAAATATACACACAAGAAGTTAAATGACACATCAAGAGTTGAGTTATTTAGCAATCTTAAACCCGATCCTGGATGACCAATTATTCAGTGGAGAAATAATAACTACTCTAATAACATCCTATACAGTAAGATAGTGGACTACCTCATTCCCGTTGAATAGGAAAATTTGATGGTATTAGGTGTGTGGAAGTTTAAGGGTGGGGGAATGACGTCATGAGGGCGTGTTGCGTGAAATATAACAAGAGGTATGATCGCGCATGCTGGCTTTCACGACCGCAGCGGCCACGGCGCGCGAGGTGTAAAAGTGGGGAACGAAACGAAGAGGGCTAAGGAACGTGACGACGGAGGTAGTTGGTAACCGAAGGCGAAGGGAGCCGGACTTTTGGGTGCTTCTGCCTCTGAGATCGTACGACAACAAAATCCGAGTGAGTACGATCCCCTCGAACCCTTGTCTTAGCTTCGGAAGCGTACTCCTAGAGTACGTAAGGAATAACCCCTCGATTTTTTAATAACCAATCTAAAGGGTTCCTTAACCGTGCTAAACAAGGTATTGGGTGAGATTGATATTTTGGATTCTCCGATTTCGGTTTTCCCGTATGTTGTTTGTCGGATTGCGAGTGTGCCGAAGTGTCGTTTGTCGATTGTAGTCGCGTTAGTTGACGAAGGAATAAAGTACTTTCGGGAGTCGTCAACCCGTGCATGATTCGCGTTCCATGATTGTCGAATCGAATTTCATGCTACAAAGTTAAATTGCCATTTTAAATACTTGCTGAATTTTGAGTGACACCGAACCACCGAACCATTTAACACCTTCTAAAATCATACAGTTCTTCATAAAAGTGTGAGTAGATAAAGGGCACGATCCCATGCTAAATTTGTTTATGAATAATTACAATTTAAATAGGGGGATGAGTCACATGCTTGTCCAGAACCCGAGTCCAAAAGGTGTATTGTCGTGTGATATTACTATTTATCAGACAAAGTAATTATATACATAAATCATTGATTAATCATTTTTTTAAAGACAAAGTCGATTTTTTATTTATTTTCTTATGTTAATGTGTCAAAGGAAGAAAAACTCCTAACGAATTAGTGAGACACGTGTGATTTTGATTAAACGTTTAACTACAATAAGTAGTAATAACAATAATTTACCATATTGTCAAAGTGAGATTTTTCATGATAATTACGATAAGAAGAAACCTCATATGAGGCAAGTTGATAATTTTAGATTGAAGAGTGCTATTTGAAGTTGTATATCTAAGGCGTGCGTTCTGGTGGAAAATTAGATTTAGAGATAGGTGAATGTACTAAAAGTGGAATACGACGGAAAATAAAGTCAAGTAAATAACAGTTGGTTACCATGACCGCGGTTCGTTTTCATACTTATGTTGCTTGCTTGCTAGCGTTTTGTTTTGTGATTGACCTTCGGTAGCGACGGTCTGAGGCGGTAACTATCTTTTCATATTATTCTTCCATGCGTTACTAAGTTGGTATCGAGATTCGTCGTGTATGTAGTAAGGCATAGGCGCAAAGCTAAGAACTTTTACTTGGTAGTGTTTGTGTAATCCAAATGGAAATATAGCGAGAATAAATCTATGTCTGACCTAGAGCATAATATCGACATTTATCTATCAACTTGAGCATTGTAAATTTGATTTTGTATTAAAATCTTGAAACTACAGTTCCGTTACATTTAATTTATCGGCCCGTCACCTCACCCCTCGATCTCCTCCAAATACTATGCAAGTGTTAACAACAGATTTTTCATTAAATCTTAATGAAAATTCAAACCTTGTTTTGGATGACGGGAGTGCGAAAAAAAAAGAAAAATAATAATAATAAGAATGTTCCACCCACAAACCGCTTGTCGCGTTCGAGTGATACTAAAAATCGTGATCAATCTTTACGTGAGGACGGTGCATTTGGTTTATTTCCGGGGGGCGAAACGAATGACCAACGTGAAAATTTACCGATGTTTAATTTGTTGAATAACGAGACGAGGAACCGTGATCACGCGTATGTCACAAGTTAATCTTCGCCTAGAACGTACGGTTACTCGTCAGAATGAGATATTGACACAAACGCGCAATGAATTTCAGGAAATGCGGGCTGATTACGTAAATCAAATACGAACGCTGGAAGATGCCGATATCAATTTAAGACGAACCGTTGCAAACTTACAAGGCGGCGCCGTAAATAATCCGGGTGAGAACGAAATGGGCGTTGGAGCACACATAAATCCAGCAATCCGTATGGAAGTTCTAACGTTTAGTGGTGCCATATTTGAGCATCCCACTCGGTTTATTCGCAAACTGACCAATTATGTGCAAGGCATGAGAATCGGGAACCATGAATTCCGTTATATGATCGATCAAGCTTTATAGGGGACAGCCGCGGATTGGAAGACATTTGTTTCTGAAAATACTCGTGACCTTCAGGATTTTTGTGAGAAATTCTATGCGAAATATTGGAACGAGGAGATGCAACTATTGATACGGTGCGAACTAGCATTTGGCTATTATAAAGGGGAAAAGAACCACTCCCGTAGTGAGTACGTATTACACTTATATAACAAAGTGCGTTATTTAAATCGAGCCCCGACCGAATATGAAATGGTTCGTCAATTCGCGCATCACTTTGACAACCAGATCCAACAGATTATGCTGATGAGAGATATACGTACCATTGAAGATCTAACTAGAATGCTTGGTTCATTCAAAGCGATGGCCGGACTAAATTCCCCATACGAAGGGGATAGTATGAATCGGTCCCGTTTTCCTCCTCGTGATAATTCAACACCAACGCGATCCATGAATAATAACCAAAATCGATCAATATTACGGAATGATAGCCCTCGACAGAATAACAATTTCCAGGCGTACTCGCCACCCCATCCAGCACAAAGTCCAAGTGGACGTTATGATAAATCCGGTCATGAAAATTGACGAGTAAATGCAGATAAGGGGGCTATACATGAGATCGAAATCACGCAATCGGAAAATGAACTGAAGTTGTAAATTCCGGATCCCCGAATTTCACAACGTCACATGAAGGGGGTCAGGATCGTGAGTTGTGTCAGTATTTTGTCGAATCATTTTCGGTTTCTCTCCGCGACGAGTTACTAAATGAAGAAAATTATAAGTATCAGGAAAAATATGCTGATAAAATTAAGATTAAAAAATGTCCAGAAATTACTATTACTATCTCAGATGTTCCTGTCAAAGCGCTTATTGATACTGAAAGTTCAGTTACATGTGTTTCTCAACGATTTTTTAAGATCAATAAGAAAGTATTCCTAAAATGTTTAATATTTCCTATTACTAGCGTCCAAGCCACGGGTTTCGTCGGTGAAAAATCGGTACGAATAAAACGTCAATTCCGTAGTCCCGTCCAGATTGGGAAAGGTCAATTTGAATTTGATTTAACTGTATTCTTGGAATTAATAGTTACAATGTCAGGCAGGCTATTATTAACATACGCGGGGGTTTTATAAATTTTCCTATTGGAAGTACCTCCGAAATTGTTCCGTACAAGGAACTAGACTCAGTAAATTCAGATGGGAAATCAATCCGTGAAATCATAGTTAAAACGAATGAAATTTCGGATCGAGATGTTGAAGAAAAAGTCGAAAATACTTCACATATATCCGAAGAACAAAAATGATTGTTAAAACATCTGATAATGCGGTATCGGCATGTATTTCGTGATTAGCCCAGATGCTTTCGTAATTATTAGTATCGATTAAATCTTCAGGATCAAGAAGTTTTCTTTATAAAAAATTATCCGGTCCCTATGCGTTTTCGAGATCAAGTTACGGAAGAAATCGAGCGTATGTTGCGGTTAGGCATCATTGAAAGATCTGTAAGCCCTTATATCAATCCATTGAGACCTGTAATCAAAGCAAATAGAAAAGTTAGATTGTGCTTGGATGCGCGTGAACTGAATAAGAGGTTACAAAGCGATCATGATGGGTATCTAGATATTGACGATCTTTTTCGACGATGTCAGAATGTCGGGTATATGACCAGTCTGGATCTTACTACTAGTTCCTGGCAGGTTAAATTATCAGAAGAATCTCGAAAATATACAGCTTTCTTGCATCAGGGCCGTACATACCAACACAAACGTGTCCCGTTTGGTCTAAAGGTTAGTGGGGCTTCCTTATCACGTGCGGCGGAACCAATCTTAAAAAAGGTTGCTGGGTTTGTTTTCGATTTTGTGGATGATTGGGTATGTATTTCTCGCGATTTTGAAACCCATTTGATAGATTTGGAGAAGTTATTTGAAGCTATCGATCAAGAAGGCATGACTGTAAATTTAAAAAAATTATCGTTCTGTCGAAACGAGATCCGTTTTCTGGGGCACTTAATCACGGATGAGGGCATAAAAATCGATCCCGGAAAGTCGAAGCTATTCATAATTTTACCAGACCATGTAATCTTAAACAATTACAGGGTTTTCACGGGTTAATCAATTATTGTTCCAAATTTTCTGTCGAACTAACTGATCGCATGCAGCCTTTGCTAACGTTGTTAAAAACGGGAATTAAATGGTACTGGGGAGATAAACAAGAACAAGATTTCATGGAAATCAAAGAAATTTTTTCAAACGAAATGATGCTTATTCACCCGCGATTGGGAGACCTTTATATTTTATATATTGATGCAAATAGCAGCGGTCTTGGTGCGATTTTGTGCCAAGTCGATCGCCAAGGGCAAGAACGGGTTGTATATATGGTAAGCCGGACGCTCAAGAACGCGGAAAGAAATTATCTCACCACAGAATTAGAGTGACTAGCAATTGTCTGGGTGTTGAATAAATTTCTATCGTTTCTCTTGGGTGGAAGAACAATAATTAAGACAGATCATCGAGCTTTGTCGTACCTATTTACGTGTTCTACTCTCAATGGAAGATTAGAACATTGGATGTTAGCTATCAAAGAATATGACTTAGAGATCGAGCACATTAAAAGAAGCGACAATAGGGCAGCAGACGCTCTTAGTCGCCAATATGACGGGATTAAGAATCTTTACGTGAAAATTTTTGCGATCGAACGTTTAATCATTCATTCCTTTTGCTCTGACTTAGTTAATCAATTTAAAAATTTAAAAGAGGTCCAAGGCAAAGACGAGAAGATTAAAAAACTGAGAAAGGCACCTCCGTTCGGGTATAGTATGATTAATAACATTTTGCATAAAAAAATCAGGGGAACTCCTTCTAGTTGTTATCCTAAAATCATGGGCATCTTTATTAGCACATGAGACGCATAGATATTATGGACATATAGGGTCGACTCGGTGTATTAAGATGATTCGAGAATCTTTTACGTGTACAGGAATTAATAAATTAATCTCACGTGAAATCCACTGCTGTGATCTGTGCCAGCGAACGAAAACCTATACAAGCTCGAATTATTATGAAACCTGACCTATCATCCCTGACGGCCCCAATGATCTTGTATCAATTGATTTTTTTGGCCCACTTTTGGCGTCAAGGGCTGGTGTACGGTACATATTAGTCGTTGTCGATTTATTTACTGAATTGGTCGCTTTATAGTATAAAGTTTATACCCCATTAAGAGGGCCACTACATTAATTACGCTGAATCGTACATTAAATGATTATATCCCGAAATACGGCAAGCCAAAACGCATTAATTTTTATAACTCTGGTAATATATTAAACTCAAAATTCGTCATGCATGCCTTAAAATTTATTGATTAGTAATATGTATTAACTACATATATTACTTAAAATATCCAATATTACACATAAGGTTTGTTGCTAGAAAGTAGTAATAACCGTTGCCAGTTCTGACTTATTTTTATTGAGAACATGCACAACGTTTTTGGAACTTTTACATAATCTTATTGAAGAACGCTGCAACATTGTGGTCACAATTTTTTTTGATGGTTGATAATAATGATATGTAGTATTGGAAAAAATAAAAAAAATTAAACAATCCCTCTAAGAAATTGTTCGTGAAAGAACTTATTTAAATCAGTAACCAATTTTTTTCTTGGGCAAAAAATACAAAAATGCTATGTTATTTTACAGTATTAAAAATGTCGAAGCCGTTTATCTCAGGTACAATTCTAGGTCATTCAGCCTTTTACATTTCAGGTAAGGGAATTGATGATTTCTCTTGAGATCTCGGGAGAGGATCCTCAAGTGTACTTACAGTCATACTTGAAAGTTGTAGGTAAAATTTTTTTTAAGAACAAAATACTTACATCTGTTTATACATTAGTAAAATGTCTGTAAACGCGCTTCATGTAGGTAGTTAATCCGTGAATTAAACGCTATTCTTTTTCAAACATAACTCCCGAACTCGCTCGTATAAAAACTGAAGGTGTTCTTTTTCGAATCGGTCAATGCACATAAAAAAATTTTTTTTACATTATACTGCTACAGGTCCGGCTCTTTTTAAAGCCACTTCTTTGGACAGAGACGGGAAGGGGTAAAATATGACTCACTGTTAAGCCTAACAACTACTCCGTATTCACCAAGGCCAGTCCTGTGGAAGGAAAAACTTTCTAGAACAAACTGATCTCGAATCGGCCCAGTCATTTTCCCTAGTTTCGACCAGGTGACTGTGTCCTCGTAAACCATATAGACACCTACACTGAATTTCTGCACACTTTCCACCATAGAGATGTATGAATAGAGTACGTGACTAAGCCAGCAGTGCGTCAGAAGGTTAGAGAGAGAGAGAGAGAGCATTCCAAGCCATCAAAGTATCTGGAGGGAATGCGTACAGTAGTGCTGAAGAGACGCAGGTAGGAGATCGGAATAGCCAATCAAAAAGATCAGGGATACAAAGACAGAGCGGTGGCTTGGAGTGCGTTCTCTCTAGCCCTCTGACACTGTCACTTTCAGGCCCGAATAGCAGTAGCGTACTTTATTCTTTTATCTCAATGCTTGCTGCTAACGTTGTCCGTAACAGAAGAGATACAGTTAATCGAATCTCCAAAATCAAACTGCGAAGGTAAGCGATACACATGAATGGTCACCTATCACTGCACGAACCATGCCCGATGCAGCTCAACTTATTCGATTGACGAAACTGATACTATACACTAAAAAAAAATTTCGGGGGTAGACACTACAACCTGAGGTCTAATTCCGACCTTTTAATATCTTGCAAATCGCTGCAAGTTGGTCGATTACGCATCACATAACCTTAACATCTTTCAAAGTATTGAGTTATATATAATTCGTTCATCGTCCAACTCGCAGCGATTTGCGAGATATAGAAGGGTTGAAATCAGATCCCTGTAGGGCATCCACTCGATACGTACGCTGGCAGTCACTGACGACTTAAAATGACCGCTACTCGATTATCGATCTAGGAGCTGACACTCGACAGCGTGAGTCTGATACCTAACCATCAATGTGTTACATAATCTTGCGATGTGTCAAAAAACAATCTCCTCACGTATCGAGGATCTGGCACTTGATGAGATGTGTCAGTTCCTCGAGTTCGAGTTGCTACCACTTGATAGATATGAGGGCATTGCTCACTAACTGTAAAAAAAGGCTCCCTGAAATTTATTTCAGTGTACCAATAAAGTTATTTTTTTTTTTATTTTAGTGACTTGACCGCCATTTGGGGTATTGCACTTCTTTATTTCAACTTATATTCTTACATGTTAGGTGTAAGACTCGTTAAAGATTAACATTATTGATGATATTAAAGAGATATATATGTTAGAATGTAAAAGTATTTTTTCACAGCTTCATCGCCAGTACAATATATCACTTAGTTACAATTGGTACGCTCGGGTATGAACGCTGCTTTTTGTACGAAGTTATGGGTTCTTATCCAAAGCAGTTTTTAAAAAAAAAACGGATTACCCGACCGGGATTCAAACCAGCGACCCTGTGCGCAGCGTTGTCTCCGCTGCTAGTACTCTAACCACTGAGCCAACGTCAAGCTCCAATATACAGATATACATACACTGCTGCTATGTTATCGTATAATGCTATTGCTCAGTGATATTTGATGTGTCACACTCTTTTTCTCCTTGTACACAATAGAAAACTTGCATGATTTCTAAATTCTTTCTCTTTCGCTGGTAAATGGTACACTGAATGCACTTGTGAAATATTATTTTTTAGAATGGTGTCATAAAATAATGATGATTAATTGAAATTTTAAATCATATTCAAATCTTTATCACGTGATGTAAGGACGAATTTTCTAAGTATTCTACTAGACGAATAGAATTGAAGAAGTAGCTGGACGTAATTCCTTACACGTGATGACATATAATAGCAAGTGTCTATATGGATAATAACCGTCACTGTGAAATACCTCCAATTTTAAATCGTCGGATCATTTTTTTTTTTAACGTTTTTATGCAAAAAAAGACAGTTTTTCAGTATTTGTAAAATAACTAAAAGCCTATCAACAATATATAGAAATAAAAATTTCTGTTCAGTAGGTGATACTCAACCAGTTAATTTGCGACCAGAAATGTCAAAATCGGTCAATATTTGTTGTTAATAATGGGAATACAGTACCGAAAAAGTCGATAATTTGATTATTTTTTTAATCTATTATTAATCATCCTACAGTCTTAAAACATAGTGCAAATGTGTATTTTGTTGTCATATAACTACTATATTTTTTTCAAAAAAAAATTTTCCAAATTGGTTAAAAAAAATGCATTTGTTTATTATAAGGTCTCAAATGTTTAAATCAATCTGACCCAGTTCCCGCTATTAAAAGTGACTCTTTCGCAGCTCATTTTTGTTGTTGTTACGTCTAGTTTACGTATCTCTAACTGGCTTGATTATTTTTCCCTTTTTTATTCAAAAAATCGCGTTTTACAAAGTGCAACTTTTTCAGGTGCTGTTTTTTGTGAATATCTTTTGAACACATCATCACAGCGGCAATTAAGTTACATATTCTTGTAGCTGGTATTTTTCTACGAATTTAAAAAACGTAGGTTGTTGTGAAATGTTTATAAGCCGAGATAATTTTGTTAATTGCTTATCACACCATTTATTTAATAAGAAACATAAACTTTTGAAATTAACAGGGTAGCTGGTTACAGCCTTCAACTTTATAATTCCGCAAACTTATTTGCAAAATGTTACTTTCAACATTGTCTAATTTAAATGTTTATTACTCACATTTTTCACGAGTCATTGGGACCCACCAAAAGTTTTCTTTTTACTCTTTTTCGATCGAGCGACTTCAAACTCGATTGACGAAAAAAAAGTGCTGTATCTCGTTTATTTTACATCCGATTTAGATCATTTTTTTTTTTAAGTAGGGGTGGAACTACGATCTATTAACAACTAACGTATGCACATTGTTACCAATTCGTTTATAAATTTGTTGTAAACAATTTATGAAAAAAAAAATGGCATTTTTAGTGGAAAAACTTGTTAATGAGTATATAATGTTGAATGTAATTGCAAGTCGTACAGGTTGCACTTAAACACGTTCGAGATGCATTTCACTACGATTATTGAGTAATGGATAATGATTTTTATATCTACTGTACGTACCTTTTCCTGAATTTCTGTTGGTGTCGGAAGACTAAAAGGATACATAAGACGTATGTACATACACATGGAAATGAATCATTAATTTTTATATTTTTTAAAAAGTCACAGTTCATTACGACTCAACGTACAATGATGTAATGAATCAGAAACTTAAAAACATGTAATTGTACTAAATTGTTGTAACGATTAAATTTTCGTTGACCTTCCGTTTCTGGGCAGGTTGTTCCTCTTCTGATTCTGTATTACAGACTATCTCAATATTATCATCGATGATGTCGTGAATGCAATTAAAATCGGAACTACACAGCCCTAAATGCGACAAAACGTCAATGAGATCACGTGAAGCATGTTTGCGGTGTATTAGAGTCGATAAACCGAGGAAAACGGGGGATATGAAAAAGCGCTGTCTAACGCTTGAAATATTCACGTGTCCAACAGTTGTCACTCTGTTATCCCACTTTGCTGCGAAATTGTTCTTTTTAGTCTTTTGAGACTTATGAGTTTTAATAATGACGTCCAACACTGTTTTTAAAGTTAGTAGCATGCAGTCTTTGGCTTTGTCTAGAAAACAGCTTGGCTCATTGTAGCACGTTGTATCGTATGGATGCGAGCGAATATCGTTTAACATGATCCTACCAGCGGCCTCGCATATACGCAGTTTCTCTTCTTCAGGGTCAACTTTGCGGTTAGAGTAAGAAGTATCGTCTCAATGAAACCTTGTGTTTTAACAAATAAAATGAGACTGTCATTCTTCCAAGGTACAATATCCACCTCGTCTCCACAGTACGATGTAATTCGTTCTAAAATATGAGAGTTTGTCGGCCTTTTTCTGTCACCCGAAAAGACTAGATGTATTTTTGTTCTCGCAGAGTACGCAGACGTCATTTTCCTGACCATCCGTGTCAGAGTGCGATGGGGAATCTTCGTCTATTTCCATTGCTTTCACTCAATCAATCGAAAATCTGCAAACGTAAACAAGGAAATACTAATGGTACTAGGGTACAATAATCGTAAAAGGAAAATAAACTTGATAGAAACAATAAATAATGAAACAAAAAAATTTGACATGCAAAACGACGTACATGCTTATAATAATAAACGATTGACTTACATCAAACCAGCGAAGTACATAGAAACGTGTGCAGAAAAATACAGTGATAACGCCAGATGTTCAAAGTTGATGTGTGAAACTGGAAGTTGAACTCTGTTGTACTAAAATTTGTTAAACTGAATTAAACACAGCAAGAAACATCTACACGTGCATGCCACACTTTTCTTACTGAGTTACCCACAAATCTTACTGACGAGGAACGACTCCTATCCCGCCAAAATGTGCTCACTCAGCGTCCCTTTTACTTACATCATCGTCTCTACTCCTTAATGATGTTTTTATGAAAACGGCGGGAGATTTTAAAATGAAGCATATGGCCAACCATCGTTTATGAAAGTAATACGCCACCAAAAATCACTTTGTACAATAATAATGCAATTTCATAATTTTTTAAACATTTTTATCAGACGGTCTGTGTATATTCTTACTGCGTTTTCCAATATTATGACATCAACTTATTACTAGAAATAAAAATGATATCTTCTGTTTACCAGTACACTAGTACACAAATACGGCAACTTTTTTTTCCACAAAAAATTTTTTTCCTAATTTATTTACAACAAATTTATGAACGAATTGGTGACAACGTGCATACGCTAGTTGTTAATAGATCATCGTTCCACCCCTACTTAAAAAACAAATGATCAAAATTGGATGAAAAATGACCGAGATACAGCATTTTTTTTTCGTCAATCGAATTTGAAGTCGCTCGATCGAGAAAGAGTAAAGGGGAAACTTTTAGTGAGTCTCAATGACTCGTGAAAAATGTGAGTTATAAACATTTAAATTAGACAATGTTAAAAGTAACATTTTGCAAATTAGTTTGCGGAATTATAAAGTTGAAGGCTGTAACCAGCTACCCTGTTAATTTCAAAAGTGTATGTTTCTTATTGAACAAATGGCGTAATAAGCAATTAAAAAAATTATCTCGGCTTATAAACATTTCACAACACCCTTTTTTTTTAATTCGTAGAAAAATGCCAGCTACAAGAATATGTAACTTAATTGCCGCTGTGATGATTTGTTCAAAAGATATTCACAAAAACAGCACCTGAAAAAGTTGCACTTTGGGACGCGATTTTTTTAAATAAAAAAGCGAAAAATAAATAAACCAGTTACAGATACGTAAACTAGACGTAACAACAACAAAATGAGCTGCGAAAGAGTCACTTTTGATAGCAGGAACTGGGCCAGATTGATTTAAACATTTGAGACCATTTTAATAAACAAATGCATTATTTTTAACCAATTTGGAAAATTTTTTTTTGAAAAAAATATAGTGGTTATATGACAAAAAAATACACATTCGCACTAAGTTTCAAGACTGGAGGATGATTAATAATAGATTTAAAAAAAAAATCAAGTTTTTGACTTTTTCGGTACTGTATTGCCATTATTAACAACAAATATTGACCGATTTTGATATTTCTGGTCGCAAATTAACTGGTTGAGTATCGCCTACTGAACAGAAATTTTCATTTCTGTATATTGTTGATAGGCTCTTAGCTATTTTACAAATACTGAAAAACTGTCTTTTTTGCATAAAAACGTTTAAAAAAAATGATCTGACCATTTAAAATTGGAGGTATTTCACAGGGACGTTTTTATCCATATAGACACTCGACAATATATGTCGTCACCTGTTAGGAATTTTATCCAAAAGAAGCCTTCCAAGTAGTTAATTCTATTGGTCCGGTGAAAAAAAATCCAAACTAACCTTATACCAGTATGGTTATGTGTCACTCACTCTGGGCATTATAACCTCATGACACGTCTAAATTAATTTAATAGATTTTCTGGCGTTGCTTAAAGAATTTTTATGATTTTTAATTAGTTCCAATATTGTTTAATGCCGTATAATTCAATGTTTTACGTAACAATTTAGAAAAACTGACGTCACAGTCACGTGATATCGATTTTAATGAATGCTTCATTCACACTCTGAAAATATTTCATTTTTTAATCTTCTTGTTTTTTAATGATGATATAATAATCGATGTATGTTTTATAGAGATATTACTCTAACAATTGAATGTATTAGTTGATTGAATCTAGCTGCATGTATGGTCTCTGAACGAATTTAATGGTTTTAATGTTGGCCAAATAACAAAAAATTATTTCAAGGCTATCCAAAACTCGCCTATTGGGCAAGTAATCATCAATATTTTTTATTATAAAACAATCTTTCATGCAATTTTTGTATGAAAGTACTAAATAATTGTCTATAATTATTTATGAGGAGAAGATATATACAAAGAAAATAAAGTAAGTTGCACACAACTCTACCTTATAGACTTATTGTCGTTGTGGGCGATTCCGGAACAGCGCCACCAACCGAGCAACCCAATAATGTTTGTCTTCTACGACTGTTATTTATTATACATATGTATGGGGCATTATTTCTAACTCGAAAACCCCCTGCTCTCCAAAATGGGTCAAGATCTTTTGAAACATTTTTGAGCAGAAATAAAAGCTTACTGTCTCTAATTTTTAATGCCGTGTGGACAATTACGAAATTTTGAATTGCGGAATAAATATGGTGGCCTAGAGCCACAAAGAGCTAAGATCTCGATGTAAGAAACGTGCAAAAAATATCATTGTTTTTGGTATGATATTGATTTAAGTACACATAGTTCAGATACTCGCTTATTACAAATTCGCTGTTAGATTTTGGAAAATCAAAATGGCAGATCAAATGTGTCTGACAAGTAATATGAAAGACAATAAAAAGTTTTCTGTAATGTTACAAAGTGTCATAAAAGACATTTTTTTTGGTAAATAAATTATTTCGAGATAGAATTGGTTTTTCACATCATGTGTTTTCCTCTTAGTTCTCGGAATGATTTGGAGAATAAGTATCTCATACATATATCTATAGCTTGCATGCAAAAAGAGGTTCTCCACCATATATAGCACTAAATTTGTAATAATAATTATAGTTCGCGGTTGCTGAGCGTCAAATGATAATCAGCTGATAATTACCTGACGATTTGGCATCATGGCCACCTGATATTCAGGTGATTTTTAAATGATTGTCACACGATTATCGTGTGATTTTCATCTGATATGCAGATAGTGATGATTGCACCTAACACAGTTTCATGTTTAAAAAAAAAAACCGTAAAAAATAACATTTTCTCCTATTTTTCATTCAATTTGAATTTTCAAAGATCATTCTGTTACTCAAATGATTTCAGATCCATTCAGTGTTAAAAATTAAAAAAAATTTACTATGTATGAGAAGTAAGAATAATTGCTTACATATAAATGAAAGCTTTTACATGATTTCGTATAAACAATTGATCTAAATTCTTACACATGAAAATTTTCGATTGTCAATTGATCTGAAAGCGTTTAAGGAACAAAATAAACATTAAAAATTTGAAATTGTTAGAAGGATGGAAAAAAACGATATTTTTTAAGAATGTTTTCTAAAATGTTTTATCATGTACATATGCAATGCAGCAAATTTAACAAAATTAACTTTTTTTCCTCGTACGGTGACCCTTTTTCGTACTTTAATATCTCCTAATTAGTGAATTTTAAAAGACAACTCTAATAAATAATTAACACAAATTTAGTATGTATATGGTGAAGAGCTTCCTTAAAGGCAACGGTCATAAAAATCGATAGCTGTGCTCTTAAAGACTTTCTTCATCACGATGGCTGTATAGTTTTGCACATTTAGTACATTTGACATGTGTTATGACACTTTTCTCGTTTCGCACGTCTTTATATCCTTGCCATGCTGCATGTCTTTTCTTGCCCATTATTGTAATTTTGACAATGTATTCTCATAGAATAAGAATTTTGTAGTAAAAAAAAAAAAATACAATATTAAAAGTGTCAAAAAGGACGAAAAAAAAATACAATATTAAATGTGTCAAAGAGGTCGAATTGTTTACAAAATATCCTTACAATATAAGTATGCATGTAAAATAGTAAGCTCCTACCAACGTTGACAATTTTTTGACCTCATACTTTAATATTGGATAACCTACAAAGATATGGGTATAGAATAGAGAAATCAAAACAGGTATGAATAGAAAATGGATTTCTTAGCATTCACCAAAAAAGCAATCATAAATGATACTTGGTTATCTCACAGTACAAAATTTATTATACAAAATAATGTTAGACTATACCGACATATAATCATGCATATAGTGTATAAGTACATAAAACACTTACCATTAGTAAAAGCTGAACTATTTTATGTAGAAATAATAAATGTTGACAGCTTTATGTCTAGAAAATTTTACATGTTTGCATCTTATGGTATTAACAACAGAAAGAAACGTTAAGATGGACTAATGCCAGTATTGAGTACGACCAGTGCACTGCACTTTTGAAAACAGCTGCTTTCTCAGACACTCACAATTCGGCTTATAGCTTTACCATTCTTTTATTACAATTGTTCAAGAAAATATTAATATGGCATAATATAGTAGCTATATGCAAAATGTAGTGGTAATTAAATCTGACGAACAAAAATTGTACATTGTATATTATGCAATTATGTAAGAAGCATATGCGAATATTATTATTCAACTATGCGCATAATATATTTGCATAATATGCAATTTCTGAGTGTAATGACATGCCTGGGTGAGGGATCCCTGTGCTAATAGTGTCTATTCAGACATTTTCCGTGTATACTCCGTGCGTTCCGTGTATACTCCATAGAAGACTCCGTAAACACTCCGTGTAATGAATAAGAAGATAAAGTGTGTGGCCGTCATTTGCCGTAGATACCGTTATCTGGCTTGGACATAAGGTTTGTTTCCGTAAATGTCCGTAACGGTCCGTAACGATGCATTGCGTACAACTCTCATTTCGTGACGCTCCGTAATAGTCCGTTACTGTCCGTAACACTCCGTAACGATGCATTTCGTACAATTCTCGTTCCGTGACGCCCCGTGATAGTCCGTTACTGTCCGTAACGGTCCGTAACGATGCATTGCTTACAATTCTCATTCCGTGACGCTCCGTAACAGTCCGTTAATGTCCGTAACAGTCCATAACGATGCATTGCGTACAACTCTCGTTCCGTGACACTCCGTAATAGTCCGTTAATGTCCGTAACGGTCCGTAACGGTGCATTGCGTACAACTCTCGTTCCGTGACGCTCCGTAATAGTCCGTTAATGTCCGTAACGGACCGTAACGGTATATTACATCCATTTGGCACTCCGTAGGGCTCGGTACGTTTTCCTTGAAGTATATAAAGATACGTCATGCTCACACTAACGTATTTTGTATACTACAATCACAAAGTGCAACGCAGCTTTTAAGCCCAGGGGCTGCTTTAAACCCTTGAAATTAGTGGATACAATAACAAGATGATGCGCATCTTCGTTATCTTTTTGTAGATAACCGCAACCTGACCGAAGTAAGGTAGTTGACCCAATTGCTGATAACCTATGAAGCTACCTGTTATTAAATTACAAATAGATATTGTTTTCATCCGTTATATTATGATTAAAAAATTTAATTAAGTAATTAAGACCTTACTTTATCAATTGAGAGGTAAAAATTGTCCGGTAATATGTGATTTTTTTTTTTAATTCAACATTAATCACTAGGTAGTTACAAGACCCAATTTCCGATAACCGTTCTTAGAGCTGCCCCAATTACCGATAACTGCAGGACCCAATTCCTGATAGCTTATATAAAGTAAATTTTAGCAAGTAAGCGCATAATATTAGCACTTTTATGTTAACTATTAATTTCTTATTAAATATTTCCAGCCATATAATCACTAATAAGTTCATTTACTTGCCGTACGTCGTATAATGTATAAGGAAAATATTGAGCTTCAAGTTTTAGGTTATGGTCACGTAACTGGTACATACACTAATATTATGAACAATTTGATTTTTTTGATTAAATAATTTATGGAGATGCGAAATCGTTTTAATAAAAAAATGCTTTGTAAGAGTTTATGTGCAATAATAAATATTATTTATCAAAGTAAAATGATTATCAGGAATTGGGTAAATCTGTTGAAGTACGACCCAGTTAGCTGATAATCAAATTAAATAAAATCAAATAAAAAAATCGTATTTTACTTTTTTGGACTTGCCAATCTGGGCCGATTATTGATCCTGTATGTCTTATACAACAAAAAAACCTTCTATATTATATGTTATTCATCATAGACTTGATGGTATCCTCGTACCTCAATAGTTAAGCAAACGGTAGAATCTCCGACTTCGACTGAACTTTTATATTTTTTTGACATATACTATCAAACAATATACATCATATCGCTTAAAAATCATTATTAATACTTATTTTGTTATGGAGCATCCTTTTTACACTTGATTACAGGCAAATATTTTTATAAATTCCAATTCAAGTGGAAATTATCAGGAATTGGGTACCTATTAGGGCTCTCACAATACGAAACAATACGATATTTTTCTCATTCTTGTCTTGTTTCTCGAAAAATATTAAAATCAAATATCGTATCGTTCTTGGGTCGTTCCCGAAATCAATAATATTGTTCTTGTCTTGATTTGTAGTCGAGTTTCTTGATAATTCTTGATCTTGATATTTATATATACATATATATATATATATATATATATCGGGCATTCCACGCCAACTTAAAGCAAAAAAAAAAAAAAAATTCTCTTATAAACTTGGGGAATAGATAGCACTTGATAAGGAAACATTACCCTGATTTTTTCAGATTTTTTTACCCACGCAATGACCTTGTATGACCTTCGAAAGTTTGAGATATTTTCTTCGACCCTTATATTTCGCATATTCTTGCGAAAACATGGAAAAAAAATAAAATAAAGTAAGTGTGGTATTTCATAGATTTTTTACCGTAGAATACGATAAGAATATTAAAACAATATTTGGGGGTAGTTTTTACCCTTATTTTGAGGGTTGAAAAGTTTAAACTGAAATTTCCCAAAAACGCCGTTAAATTTTTTTTTTTCATTTTTTTTTTGTTAGCTTTTTTCATGTACTTTTTAATGGTTGTCGTAGAAACATGGGCGGAGTGTTCGTATGGGCGCTAGAGGGCGCTAAAGGTCAATAAACAGAATTTTTCGATATTTTTTCGTTCTAGTAAATAGGTTAAGACATATTGAACCAAGTTTAAGATGTTTTATAAGGTTTTCGAGGTCGCTGGTTACAAATCTGTAGTCGAATTACAAAATTCAAAATGGCGGATCCAATATGGCCGTCAAAATGTTCAAAATTTTAACATGTTGGCGGCCATATTGGATCCGCCATTTTAAATTTTGATAATCTGACCACAGATTCGTAATCAGCGACCTCGAAAACCTTATAAATCATCTTGATCTTGGTTTAATATGTCTTTACCTATTTACTAGAACGAAAACATATCGGAAAAACGGCGTTTTTGGGAAATTTCAGTTTAAACTTTTCAACCCTTAAAATAAGGGTAAAAACTACCCCCAAATATTGTTTAAATATTCTTATCGTATTCTACAGTAAAAATTCTATGAAATACCACACTTACTTTATTTTATTTTTTTTCCATTTTTTCACAAGAATATGCGAAATATAATGGTCGAAGACAATATCTCAAACTTTCGAAGGTCATGCAAGGTTTTTGCGTGGGTGAAAAAATCTGAAAAAATTAGGGTAATGTTTCCTTATCAAGTGCTATCTATTCCCCAAGTTTGAAGAGAAAAAATTTTTTTTCCGCTCTAAGTTGGCGTGGAATGCTCCGTATAGTATAAGAGTAATATGGTGAAATGCTACGCTAAAAAAAATTCGGCACGCAGGCTAACCTTCAATACGAGTGACAGCAGCACCCATCTCTGAGGGGACTGGTGTACTGAAACAGAGTAACGGTGGCTCTTTTCTAGCATCAGTATTGCTGCGACTGCTCTGCATAGACACTATACAATACTGTCGGAGTAGCCTGTACTCCGATGCAAAGTATATGTGCTGCAGTGTCAAATCAGAGTAGTCACTAAACTTGAGGAGTAGGGAGTGCACTGAAATTTTTTCAGTGTACTAGAAGTAGGTACTTATTAACTAATACTAATGTATTGAAATCTCAATAAATTGGATTTTTATATGTTACAATGATTTATATTTATTTTTTTATTTTTTTGTTCAATTATCTTCATGGTTTTATTTGCTAATAAATATTATTTGGTTAAAAATTTTACGGAATAACTTATATTCAGGAAAAGAACGATATGGTCATTTCTTCGCTTCTTGCCTACATCTATCTGCTGCTCTATTATTTAATTCCTTTTATCTTCGCATCCTCTTTTTCATAATCACTGCTGCATTGTACTTTTCCTTTTTCTTTCGCAATCGGCTCTGTCCGGTTGTACCTTACGTTTAACTGTTGAAGTGTCCTCAGTTATAACGAAGAACATTGTATAAATAAATTATTATCGACGGATCTATGGTATTTTTGTGTAACCAGTGTTTATTATTCAAACATACAAGCGTGATTTAAGAAACCTGTAAAAAGTAGTCTGCCCATTAATAACCCACGATTTCTCTTTGGATCGCCATATCATATTAGCTGTTTTAATTTACTTAAATCTGACCTCAGATTTATCATTAGTGTCTCCAAAAATATTATGATTCTATTTCTCATTTAATTCAAAATTTGTTGTCGATCCACCATATAATATCGGCCACTTTACATTTTTAAAATTGGACATTTGATTTGAAATAAGCGACCCCCATAATTCCATATGAACCGAATTTCAAGACAATTGTGTGAATACTCTTCGCTTTAAACCTATTCCTGCTTGTATAATATATGATTTCTAAAATGTTTATGCAAAATTATAATCATCGAATGTTTAATTCCAATAAGGGATAAAGCTAATTGATAACAAAAAACAATTTTAATCCTCTTTATATCTGTCTTTATTATTGTAAATTTTTTACAAAATTTTGGCTATCTCGGAGATAACCAATATTAATTCATATTACAAATATGCACAATGTAATATGACCATCAAACTACTGAATAATAACAATAAACTGACACGATGTTGTTGCCACGTCTCTATAAAATAAAATCAACCCTATAAACCTGTCTGTGCACATGCGTATACATATGTATATATATATATATATATATATATGTATATATGTATATTTCTATGTATATACATAGTTATACGAGACAAAATTTTCCTAGAAAAAGTTCAATCCACAAACTATCTAGATACTTAGAAAGAGATTAGTACCCATGTTAGAAAATCGAATGTTAATCGATTGTTCATCATAATCATCAAAGATAATAGCAATAAATTGAGCTAACAGACAGAAACTCGCTTCCATGAAGCTAATACTTTTATAAATTTTTACATAGACGTATGGAACTATTTATATTTATTTTTCAAATAATCAGGTGACTCCCACCTTTCTTCACACATAAAATTCACAATTAACTGAAATGTATCATAAGAATATGTATTTACTTATGATTTATAGTAAATATGATTTTTTAGTTTTCGCCTATTTTTATAGTTATCTTCAAATAAGTAGTGTTTTTATTGTACGCAGGTGTTAAAACCAATTAGAATAACGTTTTACACTTATACGTATAATCTACATTGATTATTATTATATCGCCACTTATGTGCATCCGACCAAGGGGGTCCCAACGGTCCCTCGGGCGTTGCTTCGCGAGCGCTCTCGGTCCCAGGGACTGCCCTGGAGAGATGCACATTTGCGACGAAAACTACTATTCTTACCTACGGCGCAAAGTGCAACTGGCATTTTGCGCCCTAGGGCCGCACTTTGGGCCCTTGAATTGCTTTGCGCCCACGGGCAGTATAGTAGATTACGGACGAGTTTGCAAAGGCTTGTATTTACGAACCAAGAGGTTTACGGCACGAGCCGAAGGCGAGGGCCGTTACGAGGTTCGTAAAGAAGCTTTTTCAAAGAAGCTTTTTCGAACGAGTCACGTATACTATTTTTTTGCCTGAGAACCTAAAATCAAGCGGCGAAGGTGCTATTTTGAGGTTAGAAGGCAAAAAAAGTACTTTTCGGCCCTAGGGTGCAAAGCCATTAGCGGGCCCAAAGTGTGCCCACGGACGCAAAGTTCGACTTTGCACTCTCGGAAATAAAAACGTCGTTCGCACCTCGGGCACAAACATACAAAACCCCGCCCTTCGGGCATGATTTTTTTACTTTGCGCCCATGGGACGGAATGTACTAATAACCTACCTCGGGCACTTTTGCAACCCTGGTACACCCTTGGTACGAAAAGTAGCGTTTGCCACTCATGTGCATCTGACCAGGGACGTACCAACGGTCCCTCGGGCGTTGCTTCGCAAACGCCCTCGGGCCCAGGGACCGCCCTGGAGAGATGCACATTTGTGACGAAAACTACTCAAAATTCTTAATCATCTATTCTAATCTTCCAACATTATCTTAAAATCGGTCTTAAGTCTTTGGTTCCAGGACTGTTTAAGTCTTTTTATATTACTCTCTTCTGTTGAAATAATAATTATAAAATTTATGAATACTTTTTTTTATCCTTAGATAAAATACATTACATGATTTTTCCACTCCATCTTGCGGTTATTATTTGAAAGTTTCCTTTTTATAGTCGTTTCCCCATTCAGCATACAAAAAAACTATAAAAAGTTGCTAGGATAATGAAATTAGAGCTGACTAAGTGTCTTCTTGGTTGTGAACCAGAATTCTACGTATTCGTCTTCCCTTGTTACTCGAAGTCTCTCTTTTTTAAAGTTCCATTTCTCTCCCTCTTCAAGTCTGCCCTTCTTTCTGAACACCATCATTTCTGTTTTTTTCAAATTGACCTCTAGTTTTTTCCTATCACAGTATACTTACCAATTGTTTAACATACTTTGTAGCCCTTCTCTTGTATACCACAAGGCTGTTACATCATCAGCAAACTCAAGATTATGAATGTTTGTCCCTCCTATAACTGTACCCCCCTTGTTTCTCCTTACCTATTCTTTTTCCAGGTCTTTTAAATTAATCCTAAATAAGATAGAGCTTAGTGGGTGGATGCACATGGATCTGTATCACTCTACTTAACGTTTTGAACCTTTCTGTAATTCCCTCTTTTGTTATAATTTCACTCTCCAATATTTCTTTCACTCTTTATTAAATTCGGATCGTGTATACAGAGTGGGGCTGTAATCAACAAGATCGTAGCTTGTGGGTTCTACTATAAAATATAAGCTGTGTTTCGATATATTTTTTTTACTATTCTTAGGAACTTCATTTTACTATCTGCCTTCCTCTTTTTTTAAAACAAATTGTTCCTATTTACCCTATAAAATGCTGTTTTTAAATCTATAAAGCATACGTAAATTCTACCCGCTTTTTTCTCATCTTATTATTATAATGTGTTAAGTGTAAATATGTGGTCCCTTGTACTTCTGTTCTTTTAATATCGTACCTGGCTTTTTTTTAACTTTTTGTCGTTGCTAGCATTGCTTTCGGCTTCTGCATTATAAATCAGGTGTATTCGTGCCACTTTCCATCCTTTTATAAGCTCTACTTTATCGAATACTTCGTTTAAGATCCCTGCTAACTTGTCTACCCAGAATGATGTAAGTCCTTTGTGGAGTCCAGCGGGTATCTCGTCCATTTCTACTGCTTTGTTATTCTTTATTTTTTTCAACGAACTCAATACCTCACCCCCTGTTTTGTCGCGTTTAGGCTATCTTCTAAGTCCTCATCCTTTTCTAGCGTCAATAGACGACCCACTAGCTTATTTTCTGCCCTTGCATTTGTTTCTCCTAAAATTGTCTTATCTTGTGACCCAGAAAAATGTTTAAAGTGGCCAAGTCAGTCACTTATTTATTTCAATACCCTTCTTTTTTTCCATGTCCTAAATTTTCTGATCCAAAAATTGGCCATTCCCTTACTGTCATCTACTCTTCTCCACTTTGTATTCCTGTCTTCCTCGTATCGTCTTTTTTAGGATACTTTAATTTTTACTCTCTGTTTCTAAAATCTCTTCGTCCTCCTTCTGTTTTGATTTAGCCCACTTCTTAAGCCCTGCCCACACGTGTTTTTTTTATTTAATCCTCTTCATCACAATCTATAGTCTATTCATTATCTTTTTTTCACCATCTTGAGTTCCTTGCCCACTTTCAAATGTATTTAGTAAGTATAACCCATATTTCCTGCTTACCCATGTACTCCACACATACACCCGTTTCTCCTTTCTCAATCTTATTATTGTACTCAATGCTTTAACTTTTGTCCCACCATAATGTAATTCTGTTGATCTAATTCCGTTTGTAGAGTGACTTTTAATTCGCTTACAATACTTTATTGCTCGTTTCTAATGCAAGGGCCAGATCAAGAACTGAGTTACAAACAATTATCGTCTATAAAAGTGTTTATTTTATGCCAGTCCCCTTTTCTCGCTCTGTTTTTAATAATCGAACCCAACTTTTCGCATAGATTAAGTAGTTTTTTCCCTTCTTCATTCACTGTTTTGACTGCACACTTTCTGCTAATTTCTTTTTCGCTTTCACTATTTACCTGCCATTTTCCAATTCTGGCATTCAAATCTCCAACAATTAGAACTGTTTCCTCTTTGTGCATAAGATCATCTGCTACTTATTGTAGTTTCTTAAGCATAAGATCATTTTTTGCATCATTATACACCCCGACTCTTTATCTTTTGACCTTACCGGCTCGGACACCTGCACGTCTGCTGTAGCTACCCTCTGTACCACCGATAAAGCTTCGTCTAAATACCTCTTTCCGTTTTTCTCGTCACCCGTCTGTTTATTTTTCTTTTTGGCGCTGCTGTTTTCTAATTTTTCTCATCCTGCGCTCTCGTTTCTTTTTCTCTTTATATCGATGTTATCGGTCTGGTTTTCCTGTAATGTGTTTTCGTCCTCTGGCTCTAGAAGCACCAGTCAGTTATATTTGAATTAATAATAGTTGCACCAAGTTTAACGGTATATTCTTTTTGGTATTAAATTTTGGTAATTCGCTACGTGATTTAAGTGTCGTAAGGATAAAGCCATCCCGTGAAGTCGAATCAACAAACTTTTGATGATGCTTCAGTAACTGATTTGATAAACCTTTCTACAGCTTGATTATGATAGGAATGTCCGGTAATGTCATTCATAATAACCATTCTTAATAACTTACCCTAAATTGTGTTCCTCAAGATCTCGTGTTAATGGAGGTTTAGTCATATTGATCTTCTTCCAATCATTCATGTCAACATCATTTTGTGCACTTATATTCAACGTTGGAACGTTGAACGAAGGCAATTTCGTTTGTGGAATCATTTTTCAGTCTGGATACCATGAAGGTATTTACAGCTTGCTCTCGTACCAATTTTCTTTCATCTCCTAAAATAGCCAGTAGAATGTTCTCAGGATGTGCAAAATACCGATCACACTGAATAACAGCAATAATTATATTTCTCAAACTCTTTTCCAAGTATCTTAGCTGCCTAATAATATTAAACAAAGGCTTTGAACCATAAATACATGATGAATCTAACTTGATAGCGAACCAAGTTGGAACGTAAACTTTAATTATAAAAATAGCTAAAGTTTTGAGATTTTTAGTCGGTTTCTTCTTTGATACATACAGCCTTAATATTCTGTTTGCGGTAGTTAACCATCTTAAGTGACCCAAATTCCCTGGATTGCAATGAACCAAGTTTGCCGGTAATACTCCATTTGATGTTGCTACAGATATTTTATATAAATATTTTTGGTCCTTACTCATTTTTGTGTTTGTAATAAAGACATATCTAGTAGAATTTTGTCAAATTTAACTTTAAGATTAGTTTCACATTGTTCATGATCAAGAACATTGTCCTTCGAGCCGGATTCAGAAGAGTTGAGGGAAGGCCATTCTGTCGTACGGGCCGCGTGGTAGCACCGAAGTCGGCCATTTTGGCATTCTTCTTTCCGGAGTGTTTTGTGCTGTGTTGTGTTTCGTCTTAGCGGAAGCGGACACTGCGCCGTCGCGCTGTCCGGGTTCTCTCTCTCTCACGCACA
>JAPYYV010007018.1:0-13770 GCA_030522625.1 Copidosoma aretas | reverse complement strand
CCGCTCAGCTGTACCTTGTATATACATAGACATAATCGGTCGCATCTCCCTTCCTTTCTCCTTATGAGTCCTCTCCTTTGTAGACCTATATAGCACATGCCTGCTCCTCTCTCTCGCACTCGCAGGCACACACAGCGTCTATATACATTTCCCCTCCGCTCCTGTAGCACCTTATATACCAACGTGCACATGTCTACTCCTCTCTCTCGCACTTACAGGCACACACTTCGGCTCCACCCCTTTCGTGACGTAGCCTCTCGTCGAGTAAAATGTGTGCCAGGTTCGACGGCTGGCCATGGCGTGGCGCTTGAATCAGTGGCTTGAAAAGTTGACGTGCCTGGTAGCATTGGCGTTAGCAATCTCTCTACTAATCTCTGCCGGCAGGTAGAATTTAAAAAAATATTAGCACGTATTTTTTCTTTTCTCATTCAAACAAAAACTGACGAAGATAGAGCGCGTTAAATTTAAGCGTGATATCATACCTCAGAAAATAGCGAGATTATGACGTAGTTAACCCCCACTCCGAAACTATTACGTGCTCCATCTATCTCAATCTTTGTTAGAGTTAAAAAAAATACATGCCAAATATTTCTTTATTATCTACCTGATGGACCAAATAGATTTTTTCATGCAGATAGCTAATTGACTCTTGACAAGTCAGAAAAAGATATAACTATCGAGCTCACATCTACATAGATGTCGAAGGCCAGTCAAAATGCAGTTCAGATAGCGTCAACATGCCCCCTATAAACCAATGAGGTAATAGTATCCACTAGAATGAGCCAATAAAATTTAAATTTTGATGCACGCTCAGAAAAATGTGTATGATCAACGCTAGGTGAATGATAAATTTATATATGTGTATTCTAGTTTAAATATAGTTATTGATAAAAAAGATTTAGAACTCCTATAGTAATTTAATAATTCAAGTAGGCTAAATCTATGTTCAAAAGATAGTAGTTTATTTAACTATTTATTTAATTGAGTTTAAGTAATCAGTATTATAAATGTGAGTTTCATAAAGTTTTCTTTCAATTATAGATATTTAATTGAATAAAAAAAAGGTACTATGTTTGACTATTCAGTATAAAATGTTAAATGTGTACGAGAACTCAGGATCCAGAAAAATTTCATTAATTAATATTATTGGTTCCAAAATAATAACGGACTGATTCAATGATCTATATTGTGTGATATATGACCTTTTTTGTAATTTTGACTATTTTTTGACGATTTACCAGTCACAAAAAATGTTGAAAAATCTACATGTGCACGGCAAAAAATTTGACGTCAATTGACAGTCAAATTGACCTTGACGACAGAAATTCATTTTTGACCTGTAAATCCACATCCCCTACGATCAGAAAAAGTTTGTGGTAGCTGGTATGAAATAAATGGTCCACAGCTCGCTGCCTTCAAGTAATAATTGAAAGTTAAACACAGAAAAACATATTGAATTGTAACAGGTGACTCCCCAACTTCATAAATACTCGAAAACGTAGTCTTTTTCAAAAATAAAAAAATTAGTAAAAAAATACCTACATAATTACTATTATTCATGATACTTGTGCACAAAAATGATAATCAAGTCTGTAATTTTAATTTGATTCTGCCTCAGCGTAACCTTAAACGCATAGAGAGGAATAGATATAATAATATATTCTATTAAGCAAAAATATGGCCTTGGGTCACTCAGCGTGACTCCGGTTTGCCATATTGAAACTGAACCTATGTTATATGCATTACCAGCAAAAGTTATTAGATTGATTCCGTCTTATGGATAAGTCGTAAATGACAATACCTGCTGAGAGGTAGCGCATGTACATACATGTATATGTTCAAAATAAATGAAAACTGTGAAATGTTAATTGGGATTGAGAGTCGAGAGAACGTTTTTAGTAGATGATTTCTAAGTAGATGGGTTGTGTTTTTTTGGATGAATTCCATAATTAGTTTGGCGGGGGTGTGCGTTGGTTCCTTAAGGATATTATCATAATCTAAAGTTAGAGGTAGGTTATTTTGTTGAAATATTTAGTAAGTTTGTTGAGTAAGGCTGTTCTATGTTGTTGGTAAATGGGGCAGTACCATATAGTACATGGTGGATGTCTTGTATGATTTGGCCACACGGGCAGGTAGGAGAAGATATATAATTTTTCCTATGCAGGCTAGATGCTAAGGAAAAGTGATTGGATCGGAGTCTATTGATTGTTACTACGTGTTTTTTTTTTCTATATTTTTAATTGTGGAACCAGAGTTTAGCTTGTGGATAGTTGTAAAATTTAGTTAAATAGTGAGTTTCTTTGTATGTAGATTGGGGGACAAGTTTATCGTGGGCCTCTTGCTTAATTTAGTTGTTAATTTGTTCATGGAAATCAGTGCAGTGTAGAAATGTAATACAAAGAGTGCCACATTGGGTGGCCTCTTTGGCTAGTGCGTCAGCTTGCTTGTTACCGTGAATATTAACATGAGAAGGTATCCACACCGGGGGTTTATGATTTTCGCTCGAGTTCCATAGTCTAGCAGAGTAGAGCGTATTTGTAAAATGAGGTGGGATGTATGTTTGTTTTTTGAAGTTGAGTAATTTTGAGTGGCTTTCATGACACTCTTGGAGTCTGAGAAAATGAAACATTTATTGTGACAGAAATTTATAAAGTAATTAATTGCAAGGAATATAGCTAGTGCTTCAGCTGTGAACGTTAAAACTTTGGACGTTATTTTATATTGTTTTTTTTGTGAGAGAAAAGGGATGAAGAGGGCAAGGCCCACTAAGTCTGCATCTGTTTTTTTTGGAGGCATCTGTAAAAATACAGAGATCATCATGAAGCGTGTTTTGGTATGTGTTACTGAATACAACGGGGGTCTGAAGAATTTTGGATAGCAAGGTCAGTGCTAGCTCGTAGGATAGTGGAGTGTCAAAGTTTCATTTATTTTGTTGAGTTATCTAAACAGCAAGCTAATCTGGGTATCGAAGAGTTTTAAAGTAAATCGGTCAGATAGCTGCTATTTACGTTTAAGTTCAAAAAATGGAATGTTTGATTTGGCATGAAGAACATTTAATGGGATTGAATTTATATACCCAAGTACTATCCAGATGCACTGGTTTTGCAGTTTTTGGATTTTGTCGAGGATGGTTTAGTTATATGTGTGCGTAAAAAAGAGAGAGTATTCTAAGGTGGATCTGATAAGGCTGATGTATATGTTGAAGAGGATTTGGGGATGTCCTCCCCACCAAGTGTCACATAAGGCTTATATTATATTTACTAGTTTTTAGGCTTTTTTGATGATGTTTTGGATGTGTTCTTGAAGATTTAGTTTTGTGTCGAGAGTTAGGCCAAGGTATTTTACAGAATCAGTTACAACTATGACTGAGTTATCGACTTTAAGGCAAATATTTGAGCCATAGATGTTGGGATCGTGTGTGGATATAATAATGAATATACAAATTTTGTTTTTTCAGGGCTTAGATGAATATTAATAGAGAGGAAATAAATATTTAGGCTGCTAAGGGCCGTTTCTAGTTTTTCGATTGCTAGCTGGGGGCAGACATTAGCTGTGTAAATGACCGTATCATCTACGTATTAGGAGATGAAGATTTCTGGGCCAGTGATGGCAGAGTTTATTTGTGATACGAGTATGTTGTATTGTAAAGGGCTGAAAGCTGAGCCTTGAGGGATTACAGTATCCTTTGTGTTAAGGGCATTTCAGTGATTTGCTAGCTTGAAGTATGACTGTCTGTGAATGATAAAATTATAGATAAATAGCCTAGTATTAGTTGATAAGTTGAGTTGTACAAGTATGTTTTTAAGGGTGATGGGATGAATGTGGTCAAAAGCAGATTTTATGTCAATTAAGTAGCAAAATAGGTGCTGATTTCAAATTGTGGCCTAGTGGATGTCCATAATTGAGGAAGCCAAAGCATCTTGACACTATTTGGCACGACAGAAGTCAAACTGCATGCTCAGTATGAGATTGTTTTGTTCTGCCAAGTAGATAAGGCGGCTATTTACCATATTTTCAATGAGTTTGAGTAAGCAGGAGGCGAGGGAGATAGGTCGGAACTTGTTGTTTGAGTTCTTGCGTATGAAAATGATTAAAAAATCCTTCCAATGTTCATATAGGAAGTCATTTTGAATGAAGAAATTAAAGGATTGGAGTAGATGCAGTCGGAATGACTGAGATGTGCTGTTCAGGATTTTGTAGTTGATTTGGTCTAGTCCGGGGGAGGAACCTTCCTTCATACTATTAGGGAGGTTGTCGTAATACAGTTAACATAAAAAATTAGGATTTGATTTACATCCTTTCAATATAAGTATTCTCATACAAAACACGTCAACAATTATCAAGTCTGAGCACACACATAAAGAATAACGGAAAAAATTATTACAATTGCCAAAACTTTTGGATAACACGTTCTTTTGTTTGAACCTGTACCACTATATAGATATACAAATAAGATTATGCAGTAACTTTCAGTCGATAAATCTTTAAAACGGTAAAGTTAGGCTTCCTGAAATTTGGAAAGATTGTTTTAATTGGGATTTACTTTATTATATTCATTTTTTGTGAAATTCTGAAGAAAATAACCTGAGTTAGAAGTAAAAATGTGTCTTTGGGAACCAGTTGGCAACGATCTCTCCATAAGAGCCCGAGTATGACCGTAAATCTTTGTGATTTAATTTCTCAAAAACTATGAAGCTAGGCCCTCTGAAATTTGGACATGTTATGTCCAGTGATAAAATAAGTGCAATATACTTTCTAGAAGAATTTCTGAAGAAAACGAAATATTACGACTCCCCCTCAAGAGCAGAGTTCAGTTCGTCGACAGAGAAGGGGTCGTCTAGAAAACTGTAAGGACTGCTCGCGTATGTGTAGTTGAAAGTTGGATGATTGAGTGAAGAGAAGATGTTAGAAGGGCTTCAGAATTCAGAGATGAAATTTTTGGAGTTTTTGATGGTTTCAAGGTTGTTGCAGAGCACTAAGTTGTGGTTGTTGTACAAGGATTTCTCAAAGTGGTTAATGGTTGACCAAATTTGCTTGATGTCTGAACCATATGAAAGAGAGGTTTCAACGTAGTTTTTACGTTTAGTGGTTTTGATTTGCCGCAGTCTAGTTCTGGTTAGATTTTCTACACTTGTGGGGTGCCTAAGATTGTCATGAGTAGGAGCTTTGAGGAGGTTTATGGCCGCTCGTGATCTAGCTTTTGTGAGCTGGCCACATTCATCATTCCATTACGAAGTTTTTTGAGGACGCAGGGTAAATTTTTTGCGTAATGAGATGTTTTTTTTCATCTTTTGTAGATACATGTTGTCTGTCGGGCTGTGTAAAGTTTTTTGAGATGTAGAGTTTCGGTGTTCTTTGGAAAGGTGTTTAATGATATCTGTCACTAGATTCACGGCAAAGTTATATTTTTTATTTGGGCTTAATGATTCAATGTATCCTGCATTATCTTGCAGAGTTTTTCAATGAATGCCGAGAATAGCTTTCAGTTTATAGATTTGTACCTTAGTCTGTGCGTGTGAGAGAATGGTATGGACTGGGGTTCGAGCAATAGAGAGCATGTGACAGGATAGTGATTACTGCCTATCCTATCAGAACAGACATGCCGGTTAGTAAGGTGGGAGAAATTAGAGGAAACCAGCATGAGGTCAAGGGGATCGGAGTAGATGGCAGATTGTGTAAAGGAATAGAATTGGAAGTATGTGTGGAAGCCATTGTTGAGTATAATTAAGTTGTGATCTATAAGAGAGTCTATTAGAAATTTTTTTTAATTACAAGTTTTTTGAGAGCCCTAAGCTTTGTAGTGAACAATACAATCAACACCTATTAGGGAGAATTTGTAATTATTTGAAGAAAAAAGGAGTCAGTTCCAGTCAGCCGTAGAAATCATTGTATTTGGTATGTGATGGATTGAGGTAATTAACAGTTGGCCAGGCTTGGGGTTGTTATTGTTGCGAATGGGAATGAAAATGGCAAGAGATTTGAGAAGATTATTTGAATGAAAGATTTGAGTAACTTCTTGGTAAGGTAAATTATTTTTATGAAGATGGCAAGACCGCCCGCGCCGTGACAGTCTGAAGGTCTGTTTTTGCATAGTGCCTAGAAGTTAGAAATGACTAGACGGTAAGGATCGTATAGCCACAATTCGCATAATAGGATTATGTCAGAATCGTGTGCGATATTTTTCAACAAGTCTTATTTGTATTTTAAGCTCGATCTATTCAATTTGAGAATTTTTAGTGTATTTAAGTCCATTGTTATGAGTTTTAGATTGAAAGTAAGTTGAGAGTTTTTAGTACAAGATGGGAAAAGATAGAGATGATTTGATTTAGAAGACCAGCTAAGTATTTTGCATATTGTAAACCGGATAAATAAGTCTATTTTTGGGTAAAATGTAGATTATTTAGTTGTTTTGTTGTATTGTTGTTTTGGTTGAGGGTAAAATGTGTGGTGTTTTCTGTTTCTTTCGGCGTTAAGTTTAGTGCTGTGGTTGGGTCTGTCGTTAAGAAGTAATTAGAGAAGGTGACTGAAAGGGAGAAGGTGGGCACTGATAAACGGTTCCAGGGAAAGAAGTGTTGGATTTTTGTGTAAGTCCTGTTACATTAGTGGGTAAGACGTGCCTACTGGGAGAAATAAGGACGGATCGATGTTCTTGAGTAGCCTGCGTTTTTGTTAATGATGACTGTGTGTGAGGGATTAGTTGGTTTCTGTTTGGGGTGGCCGCAAAGGAGAAAGAAGAAGATGACTCAGGAAGCTATAAATAATTTTTGGGGGGTTATTAATTGGAGAATTGGGGATGTATTAGATAGGGTAGGAAAATTAGAAGGTCTAGGTCGTTTATTGGCCGGCCCTTTCTCGGAGTTCTTTTCAGACTCCACTGGTTGAGAGTTTGTTTTCAGTTGCAAGAGTCAGAACTTCTTGTTCCATAATATGGGTATCACACTGGGGGTCATTGGGAAGGTGGTTTTTCCCGCAGTTTATGCAAACGTAGGTGGTTTTTCTTTCTTGATTCTCATAACCATCGATCAAGTGGTCTAATAAACCGCAGTAAAAGCATCTAGCGTTGTTTATTACAGACAAGTTTTGACTGTCCGTGCCTCTAGCACGTTGGGTATGTATGGTGCCAGTTAGAATGTTGATAGAAGTGTTAGTTGTTTTGTTAAAATTTAGGTTTTTGTTAGAGGATGCCCATCTAAAACATCTTCTAACACTTATGATTTTCAGCTTTGCCACTGGGTAAGACAGTTCGAGATATTTAAGGATTTCCTCGTCGGTGATAGCAGTAGGGGCTCTTCTGATTACTGATTTTTTGTATACTTACGAAGAGGGAATTAAGGCTTCAAAGTTGTTAGATTTGACTATGGGATGGTGAATTAGGGTATGTACCATATCTCTTCTATGTGTGATTGCACATACTTTGTCCTTGCCCAAATGCTTAAACAGCTGAAAGGATTTGTCTAGGAACAGTAGAATAAGTTTTCTTGAAACATGTATGAGATACAGTTTTTTAGTAGTCTGGTTTGGTCGTTTGGGTGCGGATGATTTGATTATGACTTTGTATGGGGCAGCGAAACCTCCAGGATATTCAGTGACGGGTGGCAGTTGAGTCTGTTCGGGCTATTGGGAGTGCTGTACTCAAGAATAAGACTCTTGGGATGGTTGAGAAAGTGAGTTTTGAGTGTTTGTTTAGAAGTAGTTTTCTAGAGAGGAAGTGTGGGGATTTTTTTTTTCTTTTTCTGGGTTCGATAGTGCTAGAGACTCTTTTCAGTGTCTGGAGAGCTGTGGCCGCGACGATGTGAATGTTGTTATTATTATCTTGGAAGATCACCTGAGATTAATCGCCCATCGCGATGGGAGGTGGGTAGGCCACAAACTGTGCTCCCTTACAGACCGACAGGGTGAAAGGTTATGTTGATGTACCAGTTAAGAAAAGATGGATCTTCACAAGGCAGAAAGTCGAGAGAAATAAGATCAGACAGCCAAAGACTGTTTGAGAGAGGAGGAATATACTTTACCAATCTGCAGAATTATTTCTCCATTTCTTAAACAAAGAATAATAAAATCACCAGAGGGGTCGGGAGAAACTTGTGCGACGCGTTAGACCGTCAGTCATCTTTCGATATAGTAATAAATACATTAGGATCTTATATTTTTGAGTTTTCCGTAGATACGGTGACTGTCCAATAATCCAATTGAAGAGCGCACTCATGCGCATATAAAATATACGCAACCGCCTAATCAACTTTTTCTTTAATAAATAACTAAATAATCATACGATCTTTTTTAAACCGATATAATCTTGAAGCACAATTCACGTGCAAACGATTGGTGCTTGAAACGTTGCTGTAATTGCAGTATTAGTTTTCATATAAATCAAGATTCAATTTTCCGCAGCATCGTAAACGTTTTTGATTCATTAAGAAAATAACTAATTGAGGTACAACTAAATTAAAAGCATATTTAGAACTAGCAAACACAATTTACTGGCTTTGTTCATATTATTGTATTATACACCACGGGTGTCCAGTTAACAAAGTTCATTCCCTCTCTGCTAATACGCAATAGTCAACACGTGTGAGCAGTGTGAGCCTCGTAAGCGCGACTTACGCATTTGTGATAGTGGACGAATACGCGTAATAAATCGCGTTCTACTCACACTAGTTGCGTAATGTACTATTTGATTATTTTGGCCATTTTTTAGAGCCGTTGCTAACAGCTAATGCTATAAATTTCACCATCGATTTTTCTGTTCATCATCCAACATAAATTTTTTATTGACTAATAGGTGTATTATCAGAATATGGTCCAAGCACTTTGGTACATACCAATGTAAAACTATCTTGATTGTTTTTCAGTTTTCCAATTATAATCTACGTATACTACTTCAAGGAATGGTATTTATGTTTATACTCACGTGAACTTTAGAAACGGCAAATCGTTCGGGCGAAGCGATTTCCTTAGCGACGATTTCGACTATAAATCGATCCTGATTGTATTCTGCCATATAACCACTGGTAACAAGTTTTCCATCTTGCGTCACATTGAACGGACTTGGCACTATCGAGCCACTTGGTTTGCTAGAGCCATATTTGTATAGATTCGCACCAGCTACGTAATACTGAAGAGTTCCATTCTTGCCAAGATCCGGATCCGAAGCTGTCACCTTTGTCACCAATTCGTTTATATTGGCCATTGAATTGACGCCGGCAAAGTAAGCGCTCTTTTCGTAAGTCGGTGGATTATCGTTCTCGTCTAATACCTTAATCGTGATATTGACGTAGCCATGCTCTGGATTTATTCGCGCATGATCGTTATCCCGTGGATTGATGTAAAGATTGGGATTGTTGGCTGCGAGAACAGTCAAGAGATAACTTTCTCGTTTCTCACGATCAAACGAACAGTTCGTGTAGATACTTCCATCCGACTTGTCAATATAATAGGATTGATCAGAATTTCCTGAAAAAAAGTTATTCATTCATTAAACTGATCAGCTATCAACTAAATGAATTGATCAAATAGCTATTCACCAGACTTGATGTAATAATAAACTTTAGCATGCCTTCCTTCGTCTTTGTCTTCTGCAGTAACTTTTCCTACATAGTAATCTTTTGGACGATTTTCTGGAACGTCGAAGTGATAGTCTTCAAAAAATTCGGGCACATTATCGTTTGTATCGATTAATACAACGGTCAACAAACGAAGGGTTTCGTAAGCTGTTGGACTTCCATGATCTGCTGCTACAAGAACAAGCTGTAAAATGCAAATGCATTTTAATAGTATTTCAGCATTTATTATATTGATATCTTTCCATCATGTTATGATAAACTTTTATTTATTACCTCAAATTTGCTTTTGGTTTCGCGATCAAGTATTATTTTGGAACGGAGCTCTCCAGTCTCTTGATCAATTGAAAATTCTTCAGTTTCTTGAACGTTTCTGTTTCCAACTTTCATGTGGTAGCTAACTTTACCGTTGTCACCAGAATCTCGATCAAGAGCTTTCACTGTCATTACCAGGTAGCTTAGTTCTCCTGTATTCTAAAAAAAAATAATTGTAAAATTTAATGATATTTAAATCCTATCGTACAACAGGATCTTTTGAAAATATATTAAAGACAATCCTTCTTAAAAAGAAGCTCGTAATTACACTCATATTTTTGTAATTAAATGCACTTGTAAAGTCACATCTCACTATAGTTACGATAACTTTAGGGTTTTAGATTTAAAATGCTACTGGGAATCCCGAAAGTAATGCCAAGTGAATTCCCAAGAAGGGGTTGAACATAAATGTTTCAGTCAGTAAAAAGTTAAAGAATATAAATAACATAATTTACTGACCATAACAGATGCTATGTGTTCAGTATCTCAATGCGAAGGGATTCAAAGAATTTTTCTTGTATTCAAGAAAATTAAATTTCTAATGGTTTTGTAATTCCCTATAAAATATTAAATTCTCCTATTCTGGTAATACCATACGTATAGTAATACCTCTAAGAGTCAGTAAATTATGCATGTTAAATTGAATTTTGTAACGATTATTTTGAAGAAAACTTTTTGTCAATCTCTACTTGATTTAGTATTTCACTTGGGATTTCTAATGGCAAAGATTACAATTCAACTTCTGATATGACACCAAGTAGAATCATATGTATGGTCTCAAGTATATGTTAGACATTGGAACTTTGAGTGTAATGACATGATACCTTACCAGATGGAATACTTCTACATTCTTACATTTTAAAATAATTCCTGTACAATAAATAATCGGCTATTTTTACATTCAAAATAAGGAATGAAGTATAATAATAGAAAATCTAATGATAAATATGTACATATTAAGAGGTCAAAGCTGGTGTCTAGAATCAAAAGCAATAATGTACCTCTGGAACTTCCACCGTAGCATTAGGTAACTCCGGCATGATGAACTCCGGCTTGTGCTGATTTACGGGAATGACGCTAACGTAAATATGACAAGTATCGGAATAAGGTCCTTTGCCTGCCATGTCTCTTGCGTCCACTTTGATCTTATAAGATTGCGCTCTTCCCAAGAGAGATACGGCCGGGTACAAAATTCCAGTTTCTGGATTGAGACTGAAGGAACCATTTTCATTACCTTCGATTATCTTGTACCACACATCTCCATTAAGGCCCTCATCGTAATCCATGGCTCGTACCTGATTTAAAATTTTATTGATTGAAAATCTTACTATTATAATTGCTGTTTAATGGGGGAGAGCACTGCTGGTGTTTTCTATTTTTTGATGAGTAAAAAAATGGAGAACAAAATATAATTGGAAAGATTAAGGAAAGACAATATTCCTGGGGAAAATTAGAGAATTTTATTGACGAACAATGACCGTGTATTATAAAGATAAATAAAATCTACATCAAAAAAATTCGATATTAACGTGACTTTAAATAAACAGCTAATTGTTGCATACTTGTAGTATAGGAGCTGGTGGATTGACGGACAAGTTTTCAGCTACTGAAGCTCGATAAGTGTGCTGCGTGAAAATGGGATGGTTATCGTTGACATCTACGAGTTTTATAACAACGGGAACTGATGTTGTCCTTCGCGAATTTATGGGAGCATTGTCGCTTGCTGAAACTGATATTGTTATTTCTGGTACAACTTCGCGATCCAGTACCGTCGCACCACCAACTGTTATTTCTCCAGTGCTAGGACCTAAAATAAACGACAGTAATAATAGAAGTATATTTAAGATTACATGCGAAAAAAAGCTCTGCACTGGAAATATCGATACAAAAGATCCAATAATGTTAATAATTTATCTTCTAGCAAGAAAAAAATAAATGTACCGATGTTAAAGTCAGCAGCGTGCTCTCCGATCAAACTATAAGTGACTTCGCCAAAAAGGCCTTCATCGGCATCAACAGCTTTTAACGACGTAACGCGTGTACCCGGGGGTGAATTTTCCTTTACGGTAGCAATGTAAGATTTATTCTCAAATTTAGGATCCTCATCATTAATATTGATTATTGTCACCGCAACTATTGCGCTTGAACTGAGCTGTGGGACTCCTGTATCGTAAGCGAAGACGGTGAATTCTAACTGTTTCGTTTCCTCGAAATCGATAATTTGACTAGTTCGAACGATACCTGAAATATGTTTGTTCAAATACTTACATGTCTTTCATACTTTCATTAAAACTGTATCTCAAATGTCATGCATTAAAAATCACCGCTTATTAAATTTAGGTAATATGGCATTCTTTGACAATATAAAGCGTAGAGAGTAGAAAAAAATATTAACCAGTGACGTTGTTTATCTTAAAATATGGGCTAGGAGGCTCGATATCGTATCCAGCAATATTACTATCCGCATCCATTGCCGTAAAGGCCCCTACGATTGCTCCAGTTGGCTGCTCTTCTTGCATTTCTATCGAGTATCTGGAATCCTCGCGTGTCCATGGCCGAATGAACTCAGGAGCAAAGTGATTCACCTCTATAATCGTTACGATCAGGGTACCTGCACATTATTTAAAGTATTAAAGTTAATAAATAAATAAATTCTTTAAACTGACTGCTGTTTAAAATGAATTAGCCTTCAACATCAACTATTTATTTGTAATCGAAATCAAAATAGTGATGACGATGATAACGATGATGATGATTATGACGACAACTACGACGACGGAGATTATTATTATTATTATTATTATTATCATTATTGCATTTCAGTCGTCGTGTTCGAACACATACCGAATGCATTTTCCTTTCTTTCTTGTCGAATATCACGATGTTTCGAGTTAGTATTATAGTACTAAATCTTCACGCGAGAGGCCTCCGTGCTCTGCACTGGGCCGCTCCCGTACAGTATAGGTTATTCTGTTTTTCCGTGCAGCAGAGTTAACACGTTTTAAAGTCAGGATAAAGCATCGCCAGCCGAGAAGACCCAGTCTGGACAGCCCGAATAAGGCAGAGTTATCAAGTACCGACACTGCGGCTGTGTCCCCGAGCAGAGTGTCAGAAAAAGATCGTCGGAGCGATGAAGACCGGGAAGACAAGCTTTCTGACCCAGAGCATCTATCACCATCTTCAGAAAAGGCAGGGGAGACCCCAGACGGGAGAAGTATGAATAGATATAGAACGAAACAGCAGAGAGATTGTACATACATGCACCCGTACATTTTCTCTGTATTCAAACCCCGGCACGTGTGCCAATCTACCTCACAGTGTTTTTGATCAGATGACTGCAAAAATAAAGAGACTTGGAGCATGCTCGCTAGCCCCCCACGACGTGAAATGAACTGTTACAATGAATCAAAAACATAACCAAACAATTATGTGGCCCATTGCCATCCCATATATAACATTGAGGACTGTATCATAAATACTGCAAAAATAGTACATTACGCCACTAGGGCAGAAAGTAAAAAATTGAGCGCCCGAAAGGCGCGCTTGTTTTACTTTTGTGCCCGAGTCTCGTACATTATTTTTCTTGCCGAAGGCGCAAAGTGCAATTTTGCGCCCGTGGGCACACTTTGGGCCAGCGAAAATACTTTGCACCCTAGGGCAGAAAAAATTTTCTGCCCGTGGACGCAAAGTGGTTTCAAGGGCCCAAACTGCGGCCTAAGGGCGAAAAGGCTCTGATGTACTTTGGGCCCATGGTAAGAAATAGTACATTACGTCACTAGGGCAGAAAGTAAAAACATGAGCGCCCGAAGGGCGCGCTTGTTTTACTTTGATGCCTGAGTCTCGAATATTATTTTTCTTGCCGAGGGCGCAAAGTGCAATTTTGCGCCCGTGGGCA